>CABFOW010001904.1:0-36833 GCA_902141385.1 Timema californicum
GCCAGGCCTCCACCGTGGTTCGGATCCCACGTTAAACTGTTGGTCCTCCATTTCATCTCACAATTACCCTACCATTACACATCAGTGCAAGTGCGTATAACCCGAACAGGTATATAGACACGGTGCTAATAATAATAATAATAATAATAATAATAATAATAATAATAATAATAATAAACATTCTACGGTCAAAATAAATAAATTATTTCTCCAATAGAAACGTTGAGTTTCATTTTCCTCCCGTGCAGATATCAACAGCTGATGAATATATTGTCAAGGATGTTCTGGAATTTAATGACAACTTTTTCTCTTCATTTAAAAAGTTTGGCATCTAATACCGCTATGCTCGTGACAGATATTCAACAACTGTTGATATCACCGTGCGAAGAAAATTAAATTCTACGTTTCTACTGGAATTTTTATTTTATTTATCTCGGCCCGATTTTTATTTTTATTTAAAAACTTCAAAAACACCGTCTTTAACTCACACTCCTTAGTACCACCATAAACTGGCATGCTCAATGAGGACTGCCTTAGTAGCTGAGATATTGCCAATCAGATGTTGCGCTTAGGTTAAATATTGGCAAAACCTTTTAACAGTACACGAGTTTGGTGTTTACTGGGATGAGCACAAAGCTAAAAGTACAAGTTGTCAAAATTGAAATGTCCAAAAATCCACATATTTCAGTTAATCATTAATAGGGCCCCTATACGATCAGGCAGACTGTCAGTCATAAGACCGAGAGTCTGAATGTTAGTACGCATCAGTATTTACAACAAGACCTTACACGGTCAGTCTTCGTATAATTATTGTTATCAGTCTCTTCAGCTCCTGCATGCAACGTGCAATAACATGAATGATAAGACAAAGGCGACGATCATGTGCACAAGGTCAGTCTTAAGACCCCATTTCATGACAAGATGAACTCAAAGTTGAAGGCTTTGAAGAAAAAAATATATTATTTCGGGGGGTGGAGCCTAAATTCTGTAAACTGCTATCATAGAGAAATGCTGCTAGGGAAGGAGTAAAAGCTGTGTAAGTGGGGATCTTTGAGTGTCAAAATGCCCTAAATCTCCCCCTTTGTCCCCGTGTGAGGTGAGGAAGTTAGCCAGCCAAGCATTTATGAGTCATTATCTCCCCCGAGTAAAGCAAGAAAAGACAGAAATAGCTTGATCTCGGGTGCAGATAAGCTTCTTGTGTTCCAATTTCCAATGTTCAAACCACTCTGGATGCTAATTGTTTAAATGTTGCATTTATTCTTTTTTTGTAGGTACCTAAAACATTTAACAAAATTTTACTTTAATTATATATTTTTTTACTTTAAGGTTTAAACTATTGAATACATTTTATAACAATTGAGGATATATATGAAAATAATTTTAGTTATTAATAACCGCTTCATTGGCCGCAGGGTTTAAGGCGTCACTCTCGCAATATATTAGACTACCAAGGCGGTGAGGATTGAGAGTGGGTTATCCTAAATTATTTTCCACTTTCCTGCCCACACATTAGGGTAATTTAGTAAGTATACATAGGTGCATAACCCGTACGGGTAGTAGATGCGGTGCTAAGAAAAACCTACTCATAAAAATAGTAAATTCGATCAATAGTTTTATTACTACATTAACTAGTGTGACCTTTTACCTAAAGAGTTGGCTCAGTTACAGCGAGAACCCGCCTCGGTGGCGTAGTTGGCTAACGCGCTTGTCCTGTAGAGCTCGACTGCTGAGGACGGGGAGATCGAGGTTCGAATCTCGGTCGGGTGAACTGGGGGTGGTTTTTTCTAAATGGTTTTCCACTCTTCCTCCACGCAAATGCGGGTTCACTTCCTCTAATTCAACCTTCCCAATTCCTAATCCAATAGAGTAATTAGTACTTAAAGCGTATAATCCGAACGAGTAGTAAGACGCGGTGCTAAATTATTATTATTATTATTATACTGTAGTTACAGCGAGATAGACTGGTGGGATCAACCCGACACGGGAAACAGAACACGGTTATAGTCCAGTCCAGCAGTACATTGGACATAGATGTTGAAGGTTCGATGTTTTCCTCATAGATGATTTTCAACCATCAATATTTTGTAGCAATGTCCGAGACAGATATATGTTTATGTGCTTGTTTTAAAAATAGTAATTTGTTATTATTAGTTTTTAGTACAATTTTTACAAATACACTTCGGTTACTGTTTCAATTGGTTTGGAAAATATTACCGATGGTTTTGGTTCTATAACATCGATATTTTCAGACGAGGTTCTTTTTTCATCTATATTAATTTATTAATAAGGATATCTATCTCAATGTTCATCCAAATTATGGTCCTATTTGACCGCACTAGGGTGGCTTTCTATTTGTTTTTACTTTCTCGCCATCTAACAGGTTAGGGAAAGTATTGTGACCGTCAAAAAAAATCGAACTCGAGATTTTGATGAATCTCGACGTTTCATGATGAACCCCTCCCCCCCTCCCCCCCCGAGCTTAAACCATTTTACCGAGTAGGCTAAAATTTGGTATCTATGGTTTTCATAGGGTTTCCCAGAGGGATTTTTGCATTTGGATATCTAGCCCTAAAATTAAGGGTAGTTTACTGAGGGGTAAAAAGAAAAAATATCCGTTTTCTAAAATTCGGCTCGAAATATTTTGATTAAATTTCATTTCAAAACATTTATAACTATATCCAAACAAAATGGCTACTCTCAATACCTCGGCAAAATGACTTTAAGGGCTCCGGTCTGATGGGTAAATAATTTTTTTTATCATATCTTCATAACTCTTTGAGATATGAAATTACTTATCATTACAAATATGTATATCTATTTATAAAACGAACATTTTATTTTAAGCATATTTTTATAAAACCAATAACTTTCAAGCTAAACGCAAATATATTTTTTAATTTTTCCAACACTCAAGGTAAAGTATTGAGATCGTAAAAAAAACCAAGCTTGAAATGTTGATGGACGTCGATGTCTCATGACTCCCTAAACTCTAAAAAGTGGTCTCTGCAATGCCATATGTCTGTGTGTCTGTTTAAACTTAAAATTAAGAGTAGTTTTGTCGTATAATGCGCACCTTGAGATGTACTAATAGAATAAGATGAGCCACCAGGTAATTTATAATAATTAATTTAATTATTAAGATGTATTTAATAATATGTAAACGTAATACAAGAAGGTGTGACTAAGGTGTCATTAGGTATAGGTAGTAACAAAGTTAAGTTACTATAGACTATAGATAGTTTTGAGGCTACGTGACATGAAAAACAGCCACTAATCAAAGTGCGCAGATAGGTCCATTAAGAGTAAACATTGGAAACTAACAGGGTCACATGTTGTCCCCTGATGTTCCAAAAGTCCACGGTTACAACCACTTGTACTACGTAGAATGAAAATTCTAGAAATAAACAAGAGGGCTGAATAAACCCTGTAAATTGAGCTTGAGGGGAGACAGAATCGCTCGCTCTCTCAGAGCTGCTCTCAGAATTAAATGGAACGTTAATAGATAACTCATTCTGGATTCCTTGTTGAAACAACTTATACTTTAGAAGTAATAAATGTTTAATCTGTCATTTTTACTTTGTACGAGTTTATCTTCTGACTCTAAGATTCGAGGTTCCTATCAAGGATTTAGAGTTGCAGAAAATCGTCCCTGTCCTCCCGTTCCTAGAACTGATCACTCCGGGATACGACACTTTAATAAAGGGCAAAAAGAGAAAAAATAGATTTTCTCAAAATCGGCTCTAACAATTTTGATTAAAATTCGTATTTAGGCGTTTATTAAGATTATAAATAAACTAAAAACTTTCATTTTACCATGAAAATGACTTTTAGGTTTTATTACAGAAACTGAAATTTGCGTATATCCGCAACTATTTGAGATAATAAATAAATTATCATTGCAAAATTGTAGTATTATTAAAAATAAAAAACTTTTAAATGAAATGGATTTTTATAAAATCAACAGTTTTTGAGATATTGGCAACCGTCTTCATGGCAACCGTCTCCATGGTAACCGTCTCCATGACAACCGTCTCCATGGCAACCATCCCCATAGCAACCGTCCCCATAGCAACCCTCTCCATGGCAACTGTCTCCATGGCAACCGTCCCCATAGCAACCCTCTCCATTGCAACCGCCACCATGGCAACTGTCTCCATGACAACCATCTCCATGACAACCGTCTCCATGGCAACCGTCCCCATAGCAACCGTCCCCATAGCAACCCTCTCCATGG
Source organism: Timema californicum (assembly GCA_902141385.1). Classification (NCBI taxonomy): domain Eukaryota; kingdom Metazoa; phylum Arthropoda; class Insecta; order Phasmatodea; family Timematidae; genus Timema; species Timema californicum. The sequence goes on from CABFOW010001904.1 coordinate 4,235, forward strand.
CAACCGTCACCATGGCAACCGTCTCCATGGTAACCGTCTCAATGGCAACTGTCTCCATGGCAACCGTCTCCATGGTAACCATCTCCATGACAACCGTCTCCATGGCAACTGTCACCATGGGGATGATTAAGGATGGTTTACATATTAATAATTTTAAAAAACTTGAAATATTTCAAAAATAGGATCCAACGATTGTGTTTAAAAAAGATATCGGAATTGTTTGAAACGACAAATAGCACTGCAATTTATTAAAAATGGCACACATGATCTGGTTTAAAATGAGAATCAGTGTAGTTTTTAGCGTGATAAGTAATTCAATTTGATTGATTTTCTTAAGAAAAAGTAAGTTAAAGATAGGAATTAATTTGCTGAGAAATTAATTTTCAAAATTGAATTGTTTTTCAAAATGATAATACTGATTTTTTAATTGGTCTATTTTATACTATAGATAATAATACATGTTGATTTTTTAAAATAAATTAATTTAAAGCTCGTTTGGTTATGAAAATTTTTGAAAAAAATTCATTTTTCTAATATGGCTTTAATATTTAGTTCAAAATAGCTATATTGGAATTGAATAAACTCACAACGCTTGGCTCTTCACTAGATATTAAAATAAAATAAACATAGGTTTTTAATAATTTTAAAAGGAATTCGGTGCTTAGCTTTTATTTATTTATATTTTATTCATAGAAAAAGATTCTTTCAATTCATTTATTTTGTGTAATGAACTTATCTAAACTTCTAACTAACATAAACATCATAAGCCAAACCTAAATACACTTTGAATGACTTCAACAACCAAATAGATTAACACTCTTGTAATCCTTAATTCCGAATAATCTGATCAGGGGGCCATTTATTGGGATTCCTTTCCCCCTTTCTTGAGTTAGCCACAAAAAAAAAAGTGCCCCATCAAGCTTGGCAAGCAATTACTCTTTCAATGTTCGACGACTATTCAAAGATTCAATCAATGTTGAGGAACTAAACAATTATATTTTAGAATGTTCCCCCCCCCCCCCCCTCTCTTATAAACCCCTAGAGGTTTTAAAGAGACAACCACCCCCCNCAGTCACTGTGGCTTTTCCAACTACAAACTTCTTGGCTAGATTAGTCACACTTTTACAATTACCAAGACATTTAAAAACTTCCATTTTTTCCCCCATAGGCGTGTTCACAAAAGGGCCCAGGTAGGCCCCCCTTTTGATACCTCAAATATTGTGTTCAATGAGGCATGCACACGCACATACACACACACACACAAATGTAAGAAATAATTACGTAGTGTGAAAAAGATGCATATAATTCTTATTACAATTTAAAAATAGCTCTAAATAATTTCTAGAGGCTTCTGATTTGATCACTCCTAATAAAATATAAAGATATGTAATTTAAAAATAATCAGGAGTGGACTACTCTAAATAGCTTCCATAAATAAAAGCTAATTGGAAATATATTATTATGAAAATACTCAGGGTCAGTGGTGGTGGAAGCTAGGGGTAAGGGGGGCACTGACCATGGGACGAATTAGCCCCCTGGAAAGAATTATTCTATCCTAGGCACATTTCAAACACCCCGACAATATTGAATATTAAGCTAAGAGATTGTCTTAAATAAAAGGCCAAATGATTTCTAGCTGCATTAAATTTTCAAACGTTAACTGGAGAAAATCACTCCAAACAGCTTCTAGAATCGTGTAACTGTAAGAAAAAAAAATCAGTTGAGGAGCACTCTAAATAGCTTCTAGGGTCATCTAAATAAATAAATAAGTAAATAAATCTATGCAAGGGCCGCTCCAGATAAGTTTTAGATTGTTGTAATTTTGAAATTTTTTCTTGCGATAAGCACTACTAATAGCTTATGAAAGCCTTTAATTTTTAAAGATTGGCCCGTAGAAGATCACTTCAAACATCTGCTAGAGGCATCTACTCAAAAAATCCAAAAGAGGGCTATTTCAAAAAGCTTCTAAACAGATCCAATTTTCTAAACATTTCCGAGCGAAGACCACTTCAAATAGATTTTCGAGAAAAATTCAGGTGAGGGGAAATCTAAATAACATCTAGAAACAACCAAGGGGGAAGACCCCTTCAAATCACTTTTAGGAAATATAAAATTTAAGCAAAAAATCTGGGTGAGGATTTTTTAAATTGGCTTCTAGACTCTAGAGGCATAAAAATTTTAAAAATTTATAAAATCAACAGTTTTTGAGATATTGGCAACCGACGCCATGGCAACCTTCTTTAACCTTATTTTTAAAACAAATTGATAAGCTATACCTTTTTACATTGTTTATATATTTTGCTCTTTTTTACCCCATGCCAGAAAAGTTTATATACGGGAAATCTAAAAATATTTCTCCGGGAAATAGGGGTGCGGGGGCTATAAATATACAAATCACTTTAGGTGAAGTAGAACAATAATATTTGGCAAACATGTAGAAGTACTACTCTATATATAGCAGTGTGGTATATAACAACATTCACCAGAAAGATAACTGTACCATACCATAAAATCTGATAGTTTTAAATTTTTAAATGGAACTCTGGGTTATTGGAAGGGTGGTGTAAACAGAAAACAAAGCTTTTAGTTGCGATGATAAAGAATTGTCACAAATGTAGTGGCAAATACCTAATTAGTTAGTAAATATTTAAATTCTCTAATTCGGGTTTTTTGAAATATGTGGAAGTGATTTCCAAAATCTATATTAAAAACTACCTCTCATTTTGGTTAAAGATTTAAATTTGTCAGCCTGTTATAATCTAAACCTCAAACATTATGGAAACAAACTAAATTTAAAAATGAAAGATCGGAAAATGGGAAGATAAGTGTCATCTCTGAAAATTTAAAAGCTAATATAGTATAACATTTCCCTTATGGTATAAAAGTGAAATATTTACTTATAGGTACAGGGACAACACCAAATAACCAGAAGCTTCTGAGATTTTTAAATTTCAAAACAAAGGTCAGATAATTGGGTTAGGACTGGGAGTGGGGGGATTTAAATTACCAACCATGTGGAAAAAAAACTATTTTTTTGTTGCGGTAGGAAAATGATAGACCTTCAAGTAGTTACAAAAGACCACTCCAGATGATCAGAAAATACTGAAAATTGGTTCCATAATTTAAGACGTATAAGATTTCATAAACAATTAGAAAAAAAACCTGCTTGGTGTATTAGAATATCGAAATATGGCCGGTAATTACAGGGACCAATATAAAAGGCCATTATTTCATTTAGGATTTTTTTTTTAATTTCGATGTTCTTTTAACAAATTTTGTTTAGTAATAATATATCTTGCACCTTTATACTTCTATTACGATCGATTTTATGCAAAGATTTTTGCATAACAGTAAATCCCTATTTTGACATAATGTTTTAGTCAGTCTGCATATTTTTCACGTTTAGTCACATCATTTAAAACAATAAAGGATTAATATTTAACCCGCCTCGGTGGCGTAGTTGGCTAACGCGCTTGTCGTGTTGAGCTCGACTGCTGAGGACGGGGAGATCGAGGTTCGAATTTCGGTCGGGTGAACTGGGGGTGGTTTTTCCTAAATGGCTTTCCACTCTCCCTCCACGCAAATGCGGGTTCACTTCCTCTAATTCAACCTTCCCAATTACTAATCCATTAGAGTAATTAGTACTTAAAAGCATATAATCCGAATGGGTAGTAAGACGCAGTGCTAAATATTATTATTATTAATATTTAAAATTACATAAGCTTTTGGACACTTTTACCTTTGGTTAGTTTTATATTATAATTAAAAATAAAGCATCTTAAAAATTACCTGTGCAAAGAACGGGCACACAAGCTGGTTAGTTATAATAACAGATACATGGCACACGAATATTCTTACAAAAATAAAATTTATAACATGGCTAAATATTGTGTGCAAACTACTAAATTAGTAAGGTTTGTACACGCAAAGTATGATCGATTATTTGAACTAATCACTCCCTTTCTGTACCTGGGCTCAAGTAGCATTAGGAATTTACTAGGTCTAATATTTCTAAGTATGGTTAGTTAAATCCCTAATTTTTTTTTATCACCGCGTCTTACTACCTGTCCAGGTTATACGCATAGATAATAGATCATCTAATTGGGTAGGGATGAGAAAAGAATTATTTTATAAGTATTATTATTATTGTTATTAGCACCGCGTCTTACTACCCGTTCGGGTTGTACGCACTTACGCTAATGTGTAATGGTGGGGTGATTGTGAGATGAATTGGAGGACCTACAGTTTAACGTGGAATCCGAACCACGGTGGAGGCCTGGCATTCCCCACATTAACATTTTTTTATAAGTAGTCTACACACATTCGTGTGGAGGGAGAGTGGGATTTTTTAAATAGGAAAATCCACCCTCAATAGACACGATTGTGATTCGAACCCCCCCGCTAGCAGCAGGCCAATTTAACACTAGAGTGACGCCTTATACCGTTTAACCACTGAAGTGGGTATTGACACTTAATTGTTTTTTCTATACTTAGCACCCATACTTTATATAAGCGAATGGTAGCACAGTTTTACGTCAACTTTTGTTTGTAAAATAAATTACAAACAATAATTAATCTTTGGCTTATTGAAAAGTACATACTTCATTAGTAATTAAACACCCTTTGGTTTGGACGTGTTTTGTTTAGTGATGATTGGTGTGGGAATGTCTTGTGTCAGCCGGAGTGAGGTAACGTATGGTAGTGGCTTAACCAACTCTTGGTTCCACCCCTCTATAGTTCAGTATTCGTCCAGAGATAGCCCTAGTAACAAGGGGCGAGATTTTAGCGTTACAGCCTCTAAGTAGATAACTAATTACTCGATAATTAAGCTTTGGATTATAAATATCTTATAGTAAATTGGTCTTAAGGAATTTAAAAGTTTGACCTCCTTTTATAAAAAGTCAAAACGCTGCGTTATTATAACTTTTAGGCTGTGTCGAAAATAGTCAATTTTAGAATATTTTCACAAATTATAAAAAATAAAGGAAGTAAAAAACAAAAAAGTTAGAAACAAGTCTAACTTTTATATCCTTCCCTTGAAAACTAAAACAAGTCTCTTGTTCTTGCGATATATTTACGAGGCTGTATAGGCTACTTAAGTTGGTCGTGCAAACCAGCAAATACATCGCTCTGAAACGGGCTCTTAACGTGCCTATACCCGGTCAAACCCGGCATGATGTCATTCCGGACGAGCCAGGAATGGTTCATACACATGTCACGCCGAGACCTACTAGACGCCGCAGTTAACTGATGTGATTTATCCCGTGAGGTCGTAAAAATGTCTAAGAAAAGCGCTTCTGTGGCTCTGGTTTTTATTATTGGTAGATGGTAAATCAAGGGAGAAAAAAGGGCGGAACTTATGGTCAAAACATTGGTTACAACAAATACATACATTTTCAAACATCTTTCTTTTGCGTGAACTTGAACTAAAACTCTAAGAACGATTATAAATTATCTGTGTGTGAGGTCTGAGTGTTTTCAAAGACTTCTGTCGCTAGCTGGTCCTTTAATATACAAACAGGACACAGTGATGAAAGATATCATCCCAGTAGAGGAAAGGCTGATAGCAACGTTTAGGTTTCTCGCAATCGGGAGATCCTTGGAAGACTTGAACAACGCCACAAAAAATAAACAGGTGCTGTATCGACTATCACCACGTGTTTTATGAATTTGTTGGATAACTGCGCATGCGTTCGTCAGTCCTGGATTGCAGCTGCCCACACACGGTCAGTTTTGGCGCGCCATCACTCCGAAAAAATCAAATAGGTTGTAATGTTCATTCTTGGAGTGAAGTGGCGTGTCAATGCATCATGTTTGGTGGGAATCACCCCACACACGGGCAGTTTTGGAATGAGACGTTGGAATGACACTCGTGGAATCGTGCTTGGAATTACCATGCATGGGCACCTTTAACGTCAGAGTTCTGCCAGACTGACAAGCGTGCGAGCGAGCACCTGATTAGCAGATAGCTCTCGATAGTTGTTGACGAGGAGTCAAAGCTTCGACTCTTGGCTCAGTGAACTGAGGGTGGTTTTTGACAACTGATTTATTGTTGTGGTTTTGCCATCCTCTATCCGTTCTAATGGTGATTCTTATTTGTAAAGGCCTACTTTGATTATAATATTGAAGTATTTTAACATATAACTTTTACATATATATACACACACACACCCATGGTTTATGGTCTTACCAATTAAATTAGGCCTTAAGAAACAAGTGTGCTAAACCTATCGATAATAATAAAAATGTCATCATGAGAAGTTTTCCTAGCACTCAATGAACCAATATACAATAATACTGCCTAGCGCCTGTAAACTAGACTGTGCCGGCTCGAGCGCATGCGCTTGCTCGCTCCAGTATGGCCACCTCTCATTACAACAAATTTGTAGTATTTTATGTTTTAGTCCCTCCCACCATTCGCAAGAATGATGGACTGAGATTGATGTGATCAGAAAATTCAGATCACATCAGTATTTTCGTCAGTCCGTCCATCAGCACTGTCCCTACAAGACTGTTAGTATTAATTATTACTTTATCAATACTGACAGTATGACTGATCATGTAGGAAATGATCGGGAAATGAAAGGCAACTGGTATAGGAGCGTATAAATGATATTTGTGAATCGCATGCTGTAATTTATTAGGGGAGGTCATAACAACGATTGTATTGTCATTTGTATTGTCCTTCTCCCTTGTTTGTCCACCTACTGCCGGACAGCTCCACCCATGAACGTTATATACCGACTTGGTTTCTGATGTTTGTGAATTTATGTCAGATTATTCTAATGTCATAAGGCGATTAGCCCTGTTCATTCGGCGTGAAAATGCAGCATAGACATGGAAACAAACTGTTATCTGCAAGAATTTTTATTGTTTCACAATTTTTCTTTCAGAAACGGTTTGTCCAAGAATTGAAGCATGTTGATTAAATTATAAATTTTTCTAAACATACCTCCTTTATAATTTTAACGGTGATCAAATATCGATAAAATTGACATTTTTCAATAGAAAACTTCCGGCTTCATAACAAAAAATAAGAAAATTTAACCATTAATAAACATAGATACATTATCTTAGAGGGGGTGTTGAAAATATTAACATAAACATTTCACTCCTTCTCGAGAAAACTGATATTTCCAAACGTATGATTATTCCACAAGACCTGTCCGGTAACTAGCGCCATATACTGTTTCATGATCCATTTGTTCTTGTTGGCGCGGAAGGATACTTTGGTCGGTTGTGAAGCCACACCACACCTTTCACCCTCCCGTCCACCATCCCACAAAATAGGTTTTAGGCTTGCACTCGACAGAGCCGAGGGCCTTAAGGGTGCTGTATAGGTAAGCAGTGGGGAGCGTTGTGACGTTTATAATTCCCGGATTATCTATGAAATCGTTTGATATTTTATAATATAGTTATAAAAAAATGTAGGTGAAAGGTTCTGATCGGTTAAAACATTAGGTGGAATTATTTTAAATTAAATGTGTGATTATTATTATTATTATTATTATTATTATTATTATTATTATTATTATTATTAGCACCGCGTCTTACTACCCGTTCGGGTTACACGCACTTACGCTAATGTGTAATGGTAGGGTGATTGTGAGATGAAATGGAGGACCTACTGTTTAACGTGGAATCCGAACCACGGTGGAGGCCTGGCATTCCCCACATTCACAAGATGTCTCGTCAGAGGTGACGGAAGGGTTTGGTAATCAGATAAATCTGTGCCGGTACCTGGGATTGAACCCCGGCCGCCAGCATAGAAGTCTGACACCTTACCCCCAGACCGCCAGGTCACCCAAATGTGTGATAACTTACATAAAAAACTTTATAAAACAATCCCACATTATCTTAATATTTGCCGTTTAACCTGCCCTACCCCAACGGACTGACCATATAAACCCGCTTCGGTGGTTGCTTGGTATAAGGTGTCACATTCGCTATAGACTAGGCTGCTGGTGATGGGGATATCAAGGTTCGAGTCTAGGTTGGATGCACTGGGGGTGATTTTCCTTGAATGGTATTCCACTCTTCCGCTGTTCCTCCACGCAAATACAACCACAATTCCTCTAAATTTAACCTCATCTATTTACTTGGAAGTATTTAACATGGACTCTTTGAACCGACTGATAATAATAATAATAGTAATAATAATAATAATAGAAGAGAGAGATAGAGGGATGTAGAAAGGAAGAGAGGGAAATAACCAAAGATGGAGAAAGAGAGAGGGAAATCAATCAGTCGAGGAGGGAGTCAAGTCGTATACACGGCCGGGATTCGAACCCACGATACTCAGTGTGGTAACGATTCCACTAAAGTGACCAACCTTGGGAGGCAAAGAAACGTCGCGTTACATAAACACATTCTATTACGTAACTAAAGGTAGAATAACGACTCGCAAGGGGAAAGCGGGGAGGATTTTTTTTTATAACGATTTTCACTATCTGCTATACACATTTATTCCTTGTTTCAAGAGAAGATTCCTCCAACTTCTCTAACCCCACCCCGCTCCTCCCTCCATGACTTTTTTCTTTCTTTTTTTGCGAATTACATGTAGAAAAATAAATTCTCGAAAGGAAATTTCAAGGTTGACGACTATAACTTTTTTCGATTATAGCAACGTGTTCTCGATTTATTCAACGTACTATTTATTTATTTATTGGATGTCACTGTTATGTTTGTTGTTAGCTACTTCTCTTTCATTTTTTTTCTTCGGAATAGTTAGTCGATATCTTTATTTTACTTATTTGCATAAAGATTGATATATTTAGTTTTTTGAGTTTTAGCATTAAAAAAATATATTTGTTTAAATATTGAGCGTTGTTCAAGCTGCGACAGTTACCTGCGACTGCGGCTACGGTAGCAACCGACAGTGGCGACACTAGCCGCAAGAGGTGTTTACCACGACGCGAATCCAGCGGCAGTCATCAGTTGATTTCTAGATGGATGGAGAGTACAGAGAATCCGAGGAAAATAAACTTTTTTGGATATTTTGAGGGAGGAAGAAGATAGCAAATAAATAATAGTAATGTTGTTTGTACAGCAGAAGGAAAAGACAGGATGAACACAAGCGTGCATGTTCTTGTACTTCGGATGTTATACATTGTATACTCATGGATGTTGAGATACTAGCTACACACAGCACCACATCGGTCATTAGCACCTTCAGTTTTTGTTTTCAAAACTTTTTTCTTTCTTTAAAATCGATTAATACACAAAATTAAATAACAAATAAACGGGTGTCCTGGCGGTCTAGGGGTAAGGTGTCAGACTTCTATGCTGGCGGCAGGGGTTCAATCCTAGGTCCCGGCAAAGATTTATCTGATTACCAAACCCTTCCTTCAACTCTGACAATACATCTTGTGAATGTGAGGAATGCCAGGCCTCCACCTTGGTTCGGATCCCACGTTAAACTGTAGGTCCTCCATTTCATCTCCCAACCACCCTACCATTACACATTAGCGTAAGTGCGTATAACCCGAACGGGTAGTAAGACGTGGTGCTAATAATAATAAGAATGATAATAAAAAATAAACAACATCGTTACAACTCTAACACTAGCCTCCAAACCACTGTTCACTTCACAAGTGTTACGACACGTGCTGCCATCGCCTTGTGTCGCGGACAAAACTAAAACTACGCATGCGTGAAAACTGCGTCTCCAGCCGCAGTCCATATTAACTTTTAGTTTGGTTTTTCCTATTTGCATAAATATTGATATATTTATTTGTTTTTGAACGCAAAAAAATCCAATACATATTTAAAATGGTGGACTGGCGTTACAAAGGCATCAAACCCAGGACCCTTGACTTGTTGCGCAAATGATCTACCACTTAGCTATCCAGTATTCACCCCTGACTCAACTATTAATTTTGAAATTATGGATACCAATTAGTAAAACTAATATACAATATTATTGTCATACTTTTTTTTTCTTTCTCCCGACCACTCTAAGAGAGAAAGTATTGTGATAGTAATAAAAAAATAGATTCGATATTTTGGTGGATGTCGACGCTTCCTAAACTCCTGAACCCGAAAAAGTGGTTTTCGCGCTATTGTCTGTCGGTTTCTGAGATAAGAGACAAAACCATTTTACTGATAGGGCTGAAACTTAGTATCTAGGGTTTTTATAAGGTTACCCAACTGGTTCTGTGGTGTAGTGGTCAGTGAACTTGGCTACAAGCCTAGAGGTACCTGGTTCGATTCCTGAAGAGTGAATTATCTCAATGGGCACCAGAGTTTGGTTGGTTATACTTAAGTTGGGTTGTTTCCACTGGTTCCACACCCTCATACTCACCATCATTTCATCTCATAGGGACATAGAAAGAGCCTCCACGGAAAGGATGTAAGATTAGTACATTCGGATGTCCTCTGGGCAACGGTACATTAGTACTGACTAATATTTCCACTATTGGGCTGCAGATTGAGGTAGCCCAGACGCGCAATATTGATATACATAGGCATACATATAAATTTACCCAGAAGTATTTTTGAAATTATCTATATAATCCTAAGTTTAAAGGTAGTTTTCTTAAAGGCGAAAAAAGAAAATATTGATTTTTATCCAAATCAGCTTTAATGGTGTCGATTAAAACTCGTGTGTAAGCATTGTTTAACTCTACAAACAAAATGTAACATCTCATATTTACATTAAAATTACTTTGAGGGTACTTCACTAAACCGGAAATTTCCAGTTTTGATCATACCACCGCCACTTTTTGAGATCCGAAATAGCTTAAAGTCGCAAAGTTGTAGAGCTCTTATAAATAAACAACTTTTATTTAAAATAATATTTTATGAAATCACTTTTTTTCCGAGTTATAGCTAGATAGATTTTTTAAATAGAGTTTTGGGAAATGCGTAGTTAAAATTTCACAGTAAAAATGAATATATTTTTATAATCGTGTATGTGTGATGTTTGGTTAAATCCTTTTTTTTCTCTCTCTCTTTCTATGTTTCTATAGCAATGTCACCCGCCTCGGTGGCGTAGTTGGCTAACGCGTTAGTCGTGTTGAGCTGCTCGACTGGTGAGGACGGGGAGATCGAGGTTCGAATCTCGGTCGGGTGAACTTTTTTTTTCCTAAATGGTTTTCCACTCTCCCTCCACGCAAATGCGGGTTCACTTCCTCTAATTCAACCTTCCCAATTCCTAATCCATTAGGGTAATTAGTACTTAAAGCGTATAACCCGAACGGGTAGTAAGACGCGGTGCTAAATATTATTATTATTATTATTATAGCAATTTCTTATTTATTTAGTTTCACATACTATCTTACGAGTTATGATAAGTATAATTTAGATAAAGGAACGAGAAATTTTGTATTGTCATCGTTCCATTTATTTTGGCACCGTGCGTTTAATAAGAATGAACGATAAAGTCCGTTCACGATAGGTTTTTACCTGGATGACAGTTCGAAAATCATACGTTTAGGTTTTGGGTTGCCAACACTTGTAAAAGATCACAGTTTTGTTATAAATGTAAAGATCTTTAATTATCGGTTATATATTACATTTAAAATAGCGTAAACTTAAATTTTCTCATACTAATTTTTTTTAAATTAATTTCTTTTATCCAACTCGAAACAATATTTTAAACATAATTAAAAGTACTTATTTTTCGTTTTGGAACGTTATTGATTATGTTTAATACAGTGCACACATCAACACCTTTTAATACAGGCCTCGTATTTACTTGGAAAAAAGAAAATTGTTGTCATTTTGTACATACAATCAATGATTTTATGATTATTTTATCGTATTTTGAAATATCTAACTGAATAAAATATTTTCATCAACAGCTTTGGTGCATCACTGTAAAAAACTTGTTTACCGTCATGTTCAACCACATGGTTTAGATTCGTCAGTCGCCATTTTGAAGTTATGTTCGTTAGAAGTTTTTGTGAAAGTGGTGTGAATATATTTTTTAAGTGAAATAAAACTATAAATAAACTTTGTGTCCGACCTCAAATATATAAATAATATTGGCCTAAATTACTGTGGTTAACTATCACATTAATATATTACCATCTGTTTTCATTACAGTCATCCAAATTGATAGATGCCAGCTGTTGGCGTAGGGATATATTAGGGATTACTTATAGTAACATTTCGAGCTGTCATCCAGGTAAACTTATCTCGTGAATGAATGATACCTCCTCAGGGATTAAGATAACACGAGGATTAATAAACGTACAATTCAAGTTTTATTTATTTTTTGTACAAATCATGTTACGTACAATTTGTGCGATGTTATATACGTAATATGACTGGTAGCAACAATTTAGAACGTGTTGTGTAACACGGGGTTTTGAGCGAGAGCACGCTAATGGCTACATCATGTGTCATGATGACAAGCGTCAAGCGAAAAAAATAAAATAAGATCTCCATGTTTGGTCAGAGTTGGTCGGAGTTTGTAGAGTAAGAAAACCTCACTTTTAAGACGAAAAAAAATAAAAACAAGTTTTTTATTTCAATGATATAGGATAATAAATAAAATGAAAGTTACAAAAAATAAACAATGACTTTTAATGGAGCAGTTTCACTGGAAATTTGGATGTAAACAGCAAAGTTGACCGTATTGGTAAGAAAATAAACTAGTTTAGAATAAGTTAAGAGAAATTAAACCAGTTGAAGCGAAGCCTTTCATTTTAATGTGAGAATTAATAGTGCTGATCTAAACTTCTCTGATATGGTCATTATTAAAATAATATGCGGTATTTCAGCAACTGCCACATTTGCGATGGAGAATTTTGTTTCTCTTTGGCCTGACAACAAAGCAAATACCATAATTGTCATAAGCTAGCAGATATTAAGATTGTCCAAACTAGGAGATATTAAAATTGTCCTAAACTAAGATATATTAAGATTGTCCAAACTAGGAGATATTAAGATTGTCATAAGCTAGCAGATACTAAGATTGTCCTAAACTAGGAGATATTAAGATTGTCCTAAACTAAGAGATATTAAGATTGTCATAAGCTAGCAGATATTAAGATTGTCCTAAACTAGGAGATTTTAAGATTGTCCAAACTAGGAGATATTAAGATTGTCATAATCTAGCAGATACTAAGATTGTCCAAACTAGGAGATATTAAGATTGTCCTAAACTAAGAGATATTAAGATTGTCCAAACTAGGAGATATTAAGATTGTCATAAGCTAGCAGATACTAAGATTGTCCTAAACTAGGAGATATTAAGATTGTCCTAAACTAAGAGATATTAAGATTGTCATAAGCTAGCAGATATTAAGATTGTCCTAAACTAGGAGATTTTAAGATTGTCCAAACTAGGAGATATTAAGATTGTCATAATCTAGCAGATACTAAGATTGTCCAAACTAGGAGATATTAAGATTGTCCTAAACTAAGAGATATTAAGATTGTCCAAACTAGGAGATATTAAGATTGTCATAAGCTAGCAGATACTAAGATTGTCCTAAACTAGGAGATATTAAGATTGTCCTAAACTAAGAGATATTAAGATTGTCATAAGCTAGCAGATATTAAGATTGTCCTAAACTAGGAGATTTTAAGATTGTCCAAACTAGGAGATATTAAGATTGTCATAAGCTAGCAGATATTAAGATTGTCCAAAACTAGGAGATTTTAAGATTGTCCTAACTAGGAGATATTAAGATTGTCATAAGCAAGCAGATATTAAGATTGTCCAAACTAGGAGATATTAAGATTGTCCTAAACTAAGATAATAATAATAATAATATTTAGCACCGCATCTTACTAACCGTTCGGGTTTTACGCTTTAAGTACTAATTACTCTAATGAATCAGGAATTGGGAAGGTTGAATTGGAGGAAGTGAACCCGCATCTGCGTGGAGGGAGAGTGGAAAACTATTGAGGAAAAACCACTCCCAGTTCACCCGACCGAGATTCGAACCTTGATCTCCCCGTCCTCAGCAGTAGCGCTCTACACGACAAGCGCTTTAGCCGACTACGCCACCGAAGCAGGTCCTAAACTAAGAGGTCAGGAACCAAATTTAGTCAAAAAATAGATTTGAAATTCTTTTTGTTAAAATATTGTTGAATTCACAACTTTAAACAATCAACTAATTGTCGAGGTTTGTGTAACTTATTGTGGTTTACTAAACAAAAATGGCCAAGTTTTTTTTAAATTTGCAACATTGAACCAAGTGCCAAATTATTTTTACTTTCTCTCAACACCTCTGAGAGATTATGATCGTCAAAAAATCGAACTCGAGATTTTGATAAATGTTGACATTTCATGACCCTCTGAAACCAAAGAAGTGGTTTTCGTGAAGCCGTGTGTGTATGCGTGTGTGTGTGTGTGTGTGTACCTCGGGCTAGAGCCGAAACTATTTTACTGATTGGGCAATTAAACTTTGTATTTGGGGTTTTCATAAGGTCCCCCTAAGGGTTTTTGAAATTATATATACAACCCGAAATTTAAGGGTAGTTTACTGAAGGTCCAAAATAAGAAAAAATCTATGTCGTTGTAATACTATTAAAGATACAAATCTTTTATTTGAAATGTTTTTATAAAATCAATAATTTCTGAGTGGGAGAGTGGGACAAAAATAGATAGTTTCAAAATGCAAGTGACTTGCTTCGGTGGTTGAATGGTATAGGCCGTCACCCTCACAAAAGATTTGACTACCGATTATAGGGATGAGTCTTGGTCGGATGTATTAAGGGTGTATTTTTTTCCCTAAAACTGTTTTCTAGTCTCACTCCACACAAATGCGGTCACACTTAATTTGAATTAATTAATTGGCACATTGGAGTAGTTAGTATGTATATAAGCCGATCGGGTAGTAAGACATGGCGATAAAAAGAAATAAAGAAAAAGGAAGTGCCAATGGCCAGCTTGTGGATGACTTGTCTCTTATCGTGTGACATGTACTCACTAATTTAATTACAGCTCATTAAGAGAGTTTAAAGAGACAATCACATAATGTCTCATATTCATACGAGTTTCAAAAACAGGCTGGCATAATATTTTTTTTAAACTACTAAAACAAATCACATGGCAGTTGGACAAGTGCATCATAAAATTAAAATCAATAATTCTATGATGTAATTTTCAAGTTATTTTCAATATAAATTCACCGGATGGTAAAGACTTATAACTTGAGCAAATTAAACAAGTTATTCAATCTGTTCCATCAATTCCAACCCCCCCAACCCTCTTAATCCTCAATAAACTTAGAAGTATAATTTCGTAACATTTCTATCCCCAATTATTTTCCGAGTGGACACGATCATATTCGTATCGATTCGAGATCGTTACCGATTGGACGCAGGCAAGCTTGTAGTTATATGGAATCGTTACCGATTTAGCACAAGAAAGCCAGAGTTGATTTAAGAGAGTTCTCGGTTGGACTCAAAGCAAGCTTATATCGATTCGGAATCCGTACCGATTTGGCACCAGAAAGCTTGGATTAATTTGGGATCATTGCTTATTTGACACAATTTGTTGTTGTTGTTGTTATTATTATTATTATTAAAAATAATAATATTTAGCACCGCGTCTTACTACCCGTTCGGGTTATACGCTTTAAGTACTAATTACTCTAATGGATTGGGAATTGGGAAGGTTGAATTAGAGGAAGTGAACACGCATTTGCGTGGAGCGAGAGTGGAAAACCATTTAGGAAAAAACACCCCCAGTTCACCCGACCGAGATTCGAACCTCGATCTCCTTGTCCTCGGCGGTCGAGCTCAACACGACTCGCGCGTTAGCCAACTACGCCACCGAGGCGGGTGTTATTATTATTATTATTATTATTATTATTATTATTATTATTGATTCCGGTTTGTGACCGAATGGACACGATTATAGTTGGTTTTATAGGCGTACGTTTCTTAAGATAGTCCAAAACGATACCTATTTTCGGCAAGAATATTCGTAGCGGACAATTTTATTTTCACCAGTGAGATCTACACCCTGGTGCCTATGTCCTTATTATTGGATAGGCGAAGATGTATAAGGGTTAATTTTAATAATATGAACCAACATTGGTTTGGAGAGAAGGCGGGGAGATTGTGAGGTTCAACAAATAACTGGGTGACCTGGTGGACTAGGGGGGTAAGGTGTCAGACTTCTGTGCTGGGGTTCTTCATGGGTTCAGTCCTCGGTCCCAGCACAGATTTATCTGATTAGCAAACCCTTCCTTCACCTCTGACAAGACGTGTATTAATCACAACTTGTGAATGTGTGTGAATTCCAGGCCTCCACCGTGGTTCGGATCCCACGTTAAACTGTAGGTCCTCCATTTCATCTCACAATCACCCTACCATTACACATTAGCGTAAGTGCGTACATACCCGAACGGGTGGTAAGACGCGGTGCTAATAATAATAATACATAACCCCCACACACCCCATGAACCACGGGTGTACCCATCAGTGAATGATATCTCAGGAAAATCAAGATTCAAGCAGACTAGCACACACCCGAAACTCTCCACCCTTATTTCTCCTCATTCGCGCCCGTGGAGTGGTTGATCGCTATCGAGTCCGTCCCAGACCTTGTCTCCCGGTTCCCCGAGACCGGGTCCACTTGAGGTTGGTATAAGTTCTAATTATCTCTACTCTGCCGTGGGAGAAACGTTTATTTCAACGCAAAGTCTCTTGGAAGAAGATGACCTTGGAACTGAAGGTCGTACTTAAGACTTGACCCACTAGTGTGTTGACAAGGTAATAGGGGCGAGGTTAACTGTCAAGACACCTTATCTCTGTGTCGGTAGCGTGTTTCCCTATCAAGGGTCCCGGTTTCGATTGCTGGCATGACCATACAAACAGTGTAATAATACAAGAGACAAGTCAAAAGTAATTAAGTCAAACGTTGTGAAATTAATTCAACAGTATGGTGAGGGGTGGTGCGTTTTTTTAACTTGACCTTGAGAAAAGACAGGATTTTTTTCTGATTGACCCTCGTACATTAAAAAAATAATTCTATTAATGACCCATTTATTTCCAAAGCAAATAAATTTGAAAAAAAAAAGAAAAAAAAAGCAACTATATGAATCAAATATTTTGCTAATATTAAAATTACAACTAATGGAAATGGGCTATCATGAACTACCCAAATGAAAAACAAACAAAAAAAAGTTGGGGACGAAACATTGTACTAAAATATTAATATGTCTATATGCTGTTGAAATCGTCCGTACAGTAACCACGTGACTTAAGATCACAGGAACTTGGCGTATCCGTCAACACGTCTGTAGATAAAACATTAGATTAGAACACAAGCGAATAAAATAATAACCCGCCTCGGTGGCGTAGTTAGCTAACGCGCTTGTCGTGTTGAGCTCAACTGCTGAGGACGGAGAGATTGAGCTTCGAATCTCGGTCGGGTGAACAGGGGGTGGTTTTTCCCTAAATGGTTTTCCACTCTCCCTCCACGCAAATGCGGGTTTACTTCCTCTGATTCAACCTTCCCAATTCCTAATCCATCAGAGTAATTAGTACTTAAAGCGTATAACCCGAACGGGTAGTAAGACGCGGTGCTAAATAATAAAATAATATAGCAAAGAACAAGACCGGAAGAGTTGGCTCAGCAACAGCGTGCTCACGTGCAGCTCAGGATGGATTCCCGACTAGAATTTTTTCAGTGAAATATTAGCAAGCCTATATTTGATTATTAGGTACCACCACCACGTCTTACTACCCGTTCGGTTGTACGCACTTAACGCTAATGTGTAATGGTAGGGTGATTGCGAGATGAAATGGAGGACCTACAGTTTAACGTGGAATCCGAACCACTGTGGAGGCCTGGCATTCCTCACATTCACAAGATGTCTTGTCAGAGGTGAAGGAAGGGTTTGGTAATCAGATAAATCTGTGCTGGGACCGAGGATTGAAACGCGGACCCCCAGCACAGAAGTCCAACACCTTACCCCTAGACCATCAGGTCACCTGATTACACAATCACCTTCACTATGAGTGTACGGTATAAATAGTAGCACTATTATTAATTCTATTATAAATGATTACAGTATTAACACGTGCTTAAGTGGCCGCATGGTCTAAGGCATTACGACTACCGAAGAGAGGAAGATCTGGTTTAGAATCCCGGTAAAAGTGTACTGAGTGTGGTTTCCCACTCTCCCACCATAAAAATGCGGATACACTTCCTGTAAGACGTGGTACTTGGATAAAATAGTATGGTAATAATAATGATATATTTATATTAACTAGTAGAATCAACACCAAGTTTATCCACATCGATGGTCACATGCTCTAAGGTGTCATTTTCTCTAAATATTATACTATTGGTGACGGTAGAGTAGGGATTTTAATCTCTGTCCGGTGTACTAAAAATGACCTTCCTGAAATGGTTTATCAAACAAATTTGGCTACATTTCCTTTAAAAATTCTTCCCTTATAATTGGTGTAAATATGGGGGGTAGTAAGTGGGGTAAAAAAAAAAATAGTTACTTAATTTAAAGGTTAGGGATTGAGAGGTCAAATTAATGAGGAAATGCAACCGTATTAGTGTTGAAAGGAGGAGGGATGGGGGGTGGGGGAGGGACACAGCGAAAAACTACTGGTGGAAAACCGACCTTAAGCACACCTGGCTGAGATTTGGGACCCTGACCTACCCCATAATCGGCAAACCAGACAAGAAGAGATTGACGCCTGTAGGAGAAACCTTTTTATAAAATGCGAACCCATTTTTGCTGTCAACCCTGATGACATTTTAATATATTTTTAGCGTTATTTTATATGTATTGAATGACAGATGTAGATCACAAGACTTGACGTATTATTTCCTGACCTACTTCGGTGTCCACATGGTCGGTCTAACGCGCTACTCTCATGTAGGGCAAGACTACCAAGGACGGGGAGATTAGGGTTCGATCCTGGTCGGGTGCAATTAATCTTTTTCCCTAAACGGGTTTCCACTCTCCCTCCACGCAAGTTCGGGTGCACGTCCTCTAAATTCAATGTAATTAGTTAATAGGCGTATAACCCTAACGGGTAGTAAGACGTGGTGCTAAAAAATATTAATTCTAGCAGTCATATACGGCCTTTCCTATGATAAATGGACTGTAGATCTCTCCCTAGTTCGATGGCGTCGATAATTGCGTCGAACTGTCGTACCAAGGCGCTCAAAGAATGCGTGAAGGTATGGATGCCATCCGCTTTATTGGCGTTCCGACCTCATAACTTCCGGAATTACGGTGATATCTACAAGGCAATAACGTCGGAGACGCTGACCGAGTTAAGTTATAAGTTCTAGGTGACTTCAGGTTCGTTCTTTGGAGACGCATAAACTAATTTATTCGCGCGTTTATAAGTTCGCTTTAATACTATACTATATTGTTCACAAATAATACTCCAGGCTCGAAGTTTGGGTGTCTTATGATAGTGTTTTTAGGTCAATTTTTTTTAGGTCGTGTTTGAATGTCTGACTTCAAATCTTTCAGCTAAATCATTTTCACAGTTGTCGATGAATGTCTGAACGTTAAAAAAAAAACAAGATCTCTCGGAGGTGTTTTGGTTTCATTTCATGTGAAGAAAAGAAACAGTTGACATACATACACACATACATGTGTGTGGCCAAACATTTGTCATATTTGGTGGATATTTTCAACAATTTTTGGGAAATAATCCATATCGAACAAAGCTCACATAATATTTGGTACACAAAACTTACATGCCAAAATTATTCAAATTATGCCAAATTTACAAACATCACGGTTACAAATTATATATTCTTACAACGTTTATTAAAAGAGGAATAGGGTCACATTGCATGATGGTCCATCAAAAGGTCCACGGGCCCGCAGAAAATCAGGGGTAGGTAAGGGAGTTTGACATGCCCGCTATAGAGAACTATGTCTTCCTCACAACTTGGCGTAGGGGTGGTCAGGGTGGATGGGGCCACGTGTGAGACACGTGGCAGACGTTAAGAAATTCCACGCTATTTAAGAGGTGTCTTGATAGTTCAAAATACAGAAAACCCTCAATTTTATAGACTAATTAGGGAAAGCTTGTGCGTAAAATCACAAAGTCCGTACGTAAAATTGGGGTGAAAAATTAGTGGGTTGAAAATGCAAGTTTTTTTTCGTTAATAATGTATTTTTATTCACAACGAAGTAGGTAAAATTATATTTTACACATTTAAAGGAACAGTGCTGTCTTTGCATTCAATTTTCTTCTCCGAAGCTTAAACAAAAAACATGACACCAGATGAAACCAGTTTTGAGTGGTGTACACTAGGTAGGGACTGTGTAAGGGTTATTCATGCCCTTACCCTACCACAAATACTCGGATTCTATGGACTTTTTAACCACTGTCCGTAAAATAGAAAATGACAGAAGCTGACCGTTAAAACCGAAGTCTGTAAAATCGAGGTTTTACTGTATGATCCAAGTTAAAATGGAATTGAATGGTATCAACATGTTCCTACAGATTTAAAATAGCTTACATTTTTTTTTATAATTTAAAAAAAAAGCAATAAATATATGAGATTAACTTATTTTTCAAAAACGTTTGACTGGGAATGTCACGGTTTTGAGATCAAAGTGAATGGTTTGTTCCATCTTACCTCGAACAAATAGTCCCTTTATAATATATTTACAGTAGAATATTTCAAGATGGTAGATGATTGTTCTCGTATCAGTGGTTTGGAAGCTTTAGAACTAGATATGTGAAACCCACCTCGGTGGCGTAGTTGGCTAACGCACTTGTCGTGTTGAGCCAGACTGCTGAGGACGGGGAGATCAAGGTTCGAATCTCGGTCGGGTGAACTGAGGGGGGTTTTTCCTAAACGGTTTTCCACTCTCCCTCCACGCAAATGCGGGTTCACTTCCTCTAATTCAACCTTCCCGATTCCTAATCCATTAGCGTAGTTAGTACTTAAAGCGTATAAACCGAACGGGTAGTAAGACGCGGTGCTAATAATAATAATAATTTATCAATGAACACGGTCATCACAAACTAAACAAGAGACGCTTTTGTAGAACTCGATGAACTCAGTCAACAAAAGGGTGCACCAAGTGCCAATCGTTAATAATCTATATTGATAGCGTATATAAACGAAAAAAGTAGTTAAAAAGTCTCACCCCCCAGAAATGAGTTATGGATTTTTTTTTAAAGTTGGATAGCAAAAAAGCATCTTGTAAAATTTGTTTTAGATTATTAATTGTTTATTATTGAGTGATTATTAAGTGTCATTATTGAGTGTTTAAATAAATATGAAAATATAATTATGATGCAAAAGTTAAAATCATTATTACTACAGAAGAAACAATATTTTTACAACTTAAAAATTACTGTTATCGATACTTTTAATGAGTACAGTATCGATACTTTTCTTTCGATACCAAATCCCTATTCAGAACTGAAACCATCGTGAGAAATACCGCAGCGTTTTAACACCCATAGAGGAAAACCGTTAACATTTTCATAATTTACATTTATATAACTTGGAGGTTTAGAAAATGGCACAGCCAAAATCACAATTTTAAGGAAAATCTATATATTTTTATGGAAACTAAAAATATTTTGTGCAGGGGGTATAATATCCCGCTAAACAGTGGTGGCATTGGGAATTACTAATGAGCTATACATCTGAATAATAAGATGTATAGTTTGTGTGTGTGTGTGTGTGAAAAGAGCTTACAGCGAGTCTAAACGAGGACGAGGTTTCAGCGGGGGGTGGGGTGGGGGTAACTATCCCCCGTTAGATCAATATTAAAGAGCGGTAGTCCAATGCCAAGCTATGATCAATATAGAAGGGAATTACTTCTTTCAAGCATTTAAAACTCGTCAGACATCAAGTACCGTCAACATTGTATCACATCTATACAACCCCCCCCCCCACACCTTTTTTTCCACCTAAAACCCTCTTCCATCATGTTCTCCTCCCCTCTCCCATTACGCCAGTAAAATAAGGCTGGTTCACAGATAAGGAGGGATATGCCAGAACTTCAGCCTTACGGAAGTTTCTCTGAGCTCCTTGAGCCAGGTTGAGTCTATCATCACTGGGGTTCGCTATTTGTGAGCTAGGATTATATGAAGAGGAAGTTGGGTCAATACCTAAACCTAACTTAGTGGCCGATTGATTCGAGAAAGGTATTTGTCTACTTTTCTCTAGTGAAACCATGTTTAAAATTAGGTTTTTTTTAATGCCCTTTGATGGCACCTAGCGATACCCGTGGTGAAGGACTCAAGCTCTCACGAAAAGTGCAGCCACTGGAGGCTATGGGTCTGGTGCATCCTTGTCTGTGGACTGGTTTGATATCATTCTCTAAAGCGGTACACACAGAACGCTAAGCTAAGCTATGGTTTGCTCTGCCAACTATTTATAAAAATAGCGGACCATATATTTAAATGTGTTGTTTCACACAGAAAGCTAAGCTATGCCTTGCTACGCCACGCGATGTTTTTTCCTATTTCTGGCCGGGAAATTTTTCCAACTCCCATCTAGAGCCATCTTGCATTGCGCATGCGCATAACGCAACTTTGGCTCCATGTTGAACAGACGCAGCGCTGGTTTGGTGAAAATAACTAAAGAAGTGTTGAAGTTTTGTTTTCAGTTTGTTCCACGTGTATTTAAGTAATATTGTGTTTAGGTTTTATATTTAATAAATGTTTTTATATTAAAATGGAAGCGTTAATTGAACAAAACAAACCTCCACCTCTTAAAATATTTTCTTCATCTTCCAAATCAACTGCTAACAGCAGCATCTTATCTTCCTCAGTACTATCATCTGAACTCAAACAAGACATTTTGGAGAACGCCATAACTAAACTTCACTGGAGTAGACCAGAAAGAAACAACACTGAATTCTGGAGGGAAAAAGAGGGAGATTAGCTTAGCTTCAGCAATGAGTGTGGAACCAAATTGGCAAAGTCTTAGCACAGCACAGCATAGCATAGCTTATCTTAGCTTAGCATTCTGTGTGTAGAGGCCTTAAGGCCTGATTCACACGTTCACTCAAGATTGAGAGAAAATTCTACGTAACAATCATTCATACGATCACAGAAATATGTGTTGAGACAATGCCAAGTGTTGTAAAATTCTTAACACATGCAACCACAATTTTGTTTAAAAAAATACCGTACTTTAAATTTATTCAAGTGGGACTCAAAGTTAAAAAAAAAATCTCTTGCCACCTCCTGTTGTTGATAGTCAATGCTGGTGGGAGCTTTCAACCCGAAATGCATTTATAGGTGCACGATACCGTGTGAATGGTCCAATATTACTTCAAATGTACGTTTAGGCCTATTTTTAATTTATTTTGTTTGAGGAGTTTAAAGTACACTTTTTAAAACGACTGATTATATCAGCACATCTATATTAATAAAAGGAAGTTTTTATCCATCAACCGCCTCGGTGGCGTAGTTGGCTAACGCGCTTGTCGTGTTGAGCTCGACTGCCGAGGACGGGGAGATCAATATTCGAATCTCGGTCGGGTGAACTGGGTGTGGCTTTTCCTAAATGGTTTTCCACTATCCCTCCACGCAAATGCTGGTTCACTTCCTCTAATTCAACCATCCCAATTCCTAATCCATTAGCGTAATTGGTACTTAAAGCGTACAACCCGAACGGGTAGTAAGACGTGGTGCTAAATAATAATGATACATTTAATCTGTATTTCTACCATGGAGATTGCGCGATATCTACCGCATGCGAAGGGCTAAATTTTAAAAATTAGTAACCCCTGTACACAAACATGTGCCCCTCCTCGAGGCGGGAATTTTTAAATTTTGATTAGATTTTTTAAAATTTATTAAAAGCTTGGTAGGAAGACATAAACCGCAGATTTTTTTTCTGTCTGTTTGAAGCAAAAATAAAATAAAAAATGCTCACGGTAATCTCGCAATTCATTGCATGGTTTCTCCGGCAAACACTGGGTACTTTTGCTAGTAGGATATAAAATATCAAGTTCACTGCTTTTTTTTTTCATTTACTTGTTATCATATCTTCCAGTGTTTACTAATGAAGGAAGTAATCTCTTCCTCCTGTAACTAAAATAGAGGAGATTTGGTAACAGTTAACCAAGAGAGAGAGAGATGACAAAGCTTTCATTAATAAGACTTGAAGTTCTCTCAGAGCTAGTAATACGTCTCAGCTACAACAATTGTAACCTACTACTGGAGAGATTATCCAGTACTAATGTACCGTTGTCCAGGGGACGCCCGAATGTACTAATCGTACATCCTTTCCGTGGAGGCTCTTTCCATGTCCCGTTGAGATGAGGTGATAGTGATAGTGAATATGAGGGTGTGGAACCAGCGGAAACAATTAAACCTAACTTAAACCTAATTAACTAAACCCTGGTGACTTTTGGGATAGTTTACCTTTCGGGAAAAATAGCCATAGTACCAGCCGGGATTCAAACACGGGACCCCTAGACTCGTGGCCAGTTTCAATGACCACTCACCCATCATCTCTCAGAGGTAATATTCAGTCAGAATCGTTAAATTTTGAATAAAAGTGTTTGCAAAGAGGATTCTTATAAAACAAACTCCCCATTATTATTGTACTTAGAATATTTTCTAAATTAATAAGGGTACACCTGGTACAGCGGTTGAATAGTCTGAGACGTCAGCCTCACCAAAGACTATGACTGCCGATGACGGGAAGATCGGGGCTAGAACCCCGGTCGGGTGTACTTATATTCCGTTCACGGTAGAAATTACTCTCTGAAAGGTCTTTTTTCCTACCAATATCCTACTATATAATAGATTTATGGTAGGGAAAAAGGACCTTTCAGAAGTCAATTCCTACGGTGAATGGAATATAGGTTGGTTTTCCCCCCAAAATTGTTTCCCACTCTCCCTCCACGTAAATGCGTGTACACTTCCCTTAAATGCAACCTTACACATCCCTAACCCACTAGCGTCATTAGTGCGTATGGTTAGGTCTATAACCCCAACGGATAATAAAAAATATACAATAAGATAGTAAAATTATTGGATTAGATTAGGCTGGTTAGTATGTCAACACGATACAACTCAACAATTGAAATAGAGAGATGTCCGTTCATGAACGAACCAACAAGCGGTGTTGCCATATTGGGCTCAGAAACTACGCACAATGGCGCGCTTTTAATGTACCTAATTCGTGGGCTTTTGATTTCATACAAAGCAGGTAATCAAATTAGGACTGTGCGCTTTCAGTACGTAGGTAGCCGAAAAAAGGGCTCATATGTGGAAGTGTTAACAAAATTATTTTTAACTGAAGATGATTTATAAAATAACTATTTTATCCGAGTTTAATTCGGTGGTTTTGGGGGTAAAGTGCTCGCCTCGGAACCAGATGTTCGTGGGTTCAAACCTAACCGGGATCGATTGATTTATCTTTGAGCTATAAAAATCCGTAACGCAGCTTCCTTCAGAGGGGAAATAAAGGCGTCGGTCCCATGTCGATTGTGGAATGTAAAAGGAACCAGGTGGTCTGGTGGTCTATGGGTAAGGTGTCAGACTTCTATGCTCGCGGCCGGGGTTCAATCCTCGGTCCCGGAACAGATTTATCTGATTACCGAACCCTTCCTTCACCTCTGACAAGACATCTTGTGAATGTGTGGAATGCCAAGCCTCCACCGTGGTTCAGATTCCACGTTAAACAGTAGGTTCCTCCATTTAATCTCACAATCACCCTACCATTACACATTAGCGTAAGTGCGTATAACCCTAACGGGTAGTAAGACGAGGTGCTAATAATAATAATAATAATAATAATAATAATAAAAGGAACCCTGGAAGATATGTTAAAATACCTTTCCCAACAAAATTGATAGGCTTTCATATAGAGTAATTATTATTCTCGTGTGCTGATATAATCAGTTGGTTCAGGAATTGCACGTTAAATATATATAGCGATAAAACCGGTGCGCCCTACAAGTTATTTTTTTTAACCTTCTGGGAATTAGATCTCCCCCACCCAGCCTTGCGAACGAACGCGTAATCCACATTTGGACTTGATTGCGAAACATAAAAAAAAGCATGTCAACTCGTACGAACGCCCAGTTCAAGGTGAAATTCTGAATGACCCCTAACTAGTCATCTATTGACTCAGATGAACATGGTTTTAATTAACATTTGTCAATTAATTAACAGCAGTTGAGAAACTTTTTATTTTTTAAGTACAGACTTCTGGATCAGTGATCATTAAAAATAGAAGCCTGAACACACATGCACACACAAACACACACACAAAGCAATGCACAATATGTGATATATATGCCTTCAGTAAAGTTGGGGAGGGGAAACGCGAGAAAAGGTTCGTGTTTTTGCTGATTTTATATACATATGTATTTATTTTTTTTGCCAAAAAATATTTAAAATATTGCTTCAGTAGAAAAATGGAGGTTAATTTTCTTCACATTATGATATCAACAAGTATTAAATATTTATTTAATGACGACTTTTTGTATCAATCTAAAAATGTATCATCAAATGATCTTGACAGATATTCAACAACTGTTGATATCACCGTGTGAAGAAAATTTAACTACGTATATACTGGAGATATATTTAATTTATTATGCTATAAAAACTGCGAAAACACTGCCTTTTGCTCGCGTTCCTTATACCCCCACTAAATGACGAGTGATTCGCACCGGTGGGCACGCGGACAACGTTGTCAGTCTAATCTTTTTTGATTTTCTGACAACAAAGACGTATTAGGGGTTTAAAATCCCGTGTCAAACGTTCCATAGTGGCTATTCATAAAAAAAAAAGTTTCTCAATTTCCTTCCACTCAAATACGGGTGCACCTCTTCTAACAGAGCGATTCTCAACCCTTTTTTTTACAACTATTGGCACAGTGAACAAAGCGCTAAAAATGATTAAGGTAGACCATAAGGGTTTTTTATAAGGAAAATGTGATGGGAAAATCACTCTTAAAAAACCGGAACAAGATTCCACTAAGTTTAAGGTGCGGCCGAAGGGAGCACAAGTAATTTTACAGTTTTTATAGCATTACATTTTTTTTTTGCCAAAATAAATAAACATTTTCTCCAGTAGCAATGTAAAGTTTAGTTTTCTGCATATGCTAATATCAACATATTTTGAATATCTGTCTAGGGGGTCCTGGAATGTTGTCAAAACGCTTTAATTAAAGAGAAAATGTTTTGACAACATTCCAGGACACCTTTGACAAATATTCAAGATCTGTTGATATTAGCATGTGCAGAAAACTAAACTCTATGATGCTACTGGAGAAATATTTGATAAATTTTTGACAACAAATTTATATTCTATAAAAACTGAAAAATACTTGCACTCCCTTCTGCCTCACCTTAACATAAAATGTCACCCGTTTTGGTGGCCACATGGTATAACGCGCTACTCTCGCAGTAGACTAAACTATCGATGACGGGAAGATCGAGGTTCGGATATAGGTCGGGTGTACTGAGGGGCTGTTTTTCCAAAATTATTTTCTACTATCCCTCCACACGGGTACAGTTCTTATTAATCTAATCTTCCTATTCCCTTAAAACCATCAGCGTAATTAGCACATAAGCGTATAAACCGAACGGGTAGTAAGTCACGGTGATAAAAATAAAATCCTGATCTATTTTAATATTGACGCCTAGTACAACGTGACCACCAGGCCAGGCTCGGGAAAACTCTTCCCCTCCCCTTTTATTTTGTTTAGTTGGAAAGGGGTGTTGGTTTAGGGTTTATCGTAGAGATTGTATTCATTTATATTATTATTATTAGCACCACGTCTTTCTACCTGTTCAGGCTATACGCATATATGATAACTTACTTTTCTCGTCGGGGGCTACGGCCCCAAACCTTCGGGGAGTTCTCTTTGCAAGTGGATGTAAACTAATGTAATTCCAGAGCCGTTTTTTTTATAGGTCTTACCGTTTAACCACAAGAGACCTCCAAAGAAAGGTCCGCACCGACTTTAAAGTTGCTCCAACATTTTGCATTTTTTTCGGGGTTAAAAAATTTTTTTTTAACTTTTTGGAATTGTTCCGTCGGTTTCAGGCTAAAAGCTATAAGTTTGCCAAATTTCAAGTTTCTATCTCATCTGGAAGTGGGTAAACATTAATGTCAGTGGGTGAGTCAGCCATGTGTCTTTATAGTATTATAATTATTCTAACGAGATAGGGATTAGGAAGGAAGTGTTTTAGAGGTAATATACCCACATTTGCGTGGGAGGAGAGTCAGGAAACCATTTAAGAAAAAGCACCCTCAGTAGGCCCGACCGGGATTCAAGCCTCGACCACCCAGTTGTCAACAGGCCACTCTGACACGAAAGTGACGCCATAAGAGACCATTCGGTCACTGAAAGCGGGTGTAATGTATTCATCTAAGACTTTTAAGAGAGCAATTAATGTAGCATAATATTAATGACCTTCTTTGAGTAATAAATGTATCCGTTTATAAATTAGTTTACTTGTTTACTGACATGAAAGATGAAACCACAATTAATTCAGCCACTGATGCCACTGATTAATAATATTTGAATTACGGTACAATCATGAACACACTCAAAACAGGACTTAAATTATGTGTAATCCGGTTTTTAGAATATTTTAAATATTAAAAAAAATTGTGCACCCATAAGGGCTATCTGCATATTCACACTAATACGACAGGGATAAGGAAGGTGGGATTTTATAATAAGTGTACCCACATATGCGTGAAGGGAGAGAATGGGAAGCCATCAAAGAAAAAATTAACACCGAAAACCCGCCCGGTTATTCGCACATAGACCTCGTCAACATCAACGAAACAGACAAGACGAGTTTTGCGCCTTATCCCAAGTATTTCTTGGCACGAGGGCTTAAATGAAAATAAAAATTCAATCTTTGTGAATCTTTTTTTTCTTATCTAAATCGACCCGTTAAAATTTGATATATATTAATAAAATAGCAAGAGTATTTTTTTTATTATATTCAACAACATTATTTTGTTTATAATAATTTTTAGCATCGCGTATTACTACCCGTTCGGGTTATAAGCGCTTACATTAATGTGTAATGGTAGGGTGATTGTGAGATGCAATGGAGGACCTACAGCAACGTATCGAATGTATGCTTTAGTCATTCGTGGTTCCACTAGATCAATAATGACACAACATTGTCCGTCATTTATTAACATCGTTATGGCCGTTAAGAAGTTCTAACGATCTTCTTTGCTCTGCAATATGCTGGTAATGGGTTTTTTTCTAACTCATATTAAGTAGAGAACATAAATAAAGTTCTTACTAACAAAGAAGACGTCTCGAGAAATATATATTCTTCGAATAGCCACCCACCAACCCCTAAATGGTTCCTTATTTCCCTGCCATGAAAATTCAGTAACACTTATTCTCGTTAGTGTAAAGAAGCGGATAGTCTGAAGGGGTTGGTAGCTAAGACGCGAGTCATGCAAAAAAAAAATTGCACCGCGTCTTACTAACCATTCGGGTGATACGCTTATGTAGGTCCTACTAATTACGCTAATGGTTTTAGGGATTAGGAAGGCTATATTTAGAGGAAGTGTACATGCATGTATTAATTACACTAATGTGTTAGGAATTATGGAGGTTTAATTTAAAAGAAGTGCACGTACATGTGTGTGGAGGGAAAGTAGAAAACCACTAAGGGAAAAAAACCTTAATACATCCACACAGGGATCGAACTTCGATCGACCCATCCATGGCGCTCTAGTCCAACACGGGGGTGGCGCGTTAGACCACGCGATCCCCGCATCGGGTTCCCCCCCTATGTTAATGTAATTAGGTTTTATTCGGCGAGATTTTTAGATTTTAATTTTTGTTTTATTGAGATAGATACAAATATTCAATCCTCGGTCCAGGCACAGATTTATCTGATTACCAAACCCTTCCTTCACCTCTGACAATACATCTTGTGAATGTGGGGAATGCTAGGCCTCCACCGTGGTTCGTATTCCACGTTAAACTGTAGGACCTCCATTTCATCTCACAATCACCCTACCATTACACATTAGCGTAAGTGCGTATAACCCGAACGGGCAGTAAGACGCGGTGCTAATAATAGTAATAATAATAAGATACAAATAAAAGTTTACATTGGAACGTTATGTAAAAAATAATTGAAAGCCATAGGCGACGCAGCGCTGGCGCATAAAAGTGAATACATAAAAAAAAAACATCATGAGTAGTACTTTTTTGGCAATGGTTATATGGATATGTACTAATTACTCTAAATGAGTTAGGAATTAGGAAGGTTGAATTTAGAGAAAGTATACCCGCATTAGCGTGGAAAACCATTAAGTGAAAACCCACCCTTCGAACATCCGACCGAGATTCAAACCACGATCTCTTCATCGACCGCAGTCCAGACTATTTCTAGAAAGACTCCCTACGATCGTTCGAACACCGAAGCGGGTATTTAGATAAAATTTGAGAATAATATTTTATCTATAAATATAAACGTTTTACCATCGTTGAGTCTATTTAACTTTTATATCGTAAGGGTGAGGGGTCTATTGGGTATTGGTAAGGGGAGGGGAGAAGAGGAAGGTTAGGGGGAGGGGGCTGTTTTACCTTTTTCTCAGGGAAAAACCCAGATATTCCACTGGAGGTTGGTGACATTTTAATAAATATTTTCTTTAAAAGGTAATTAGTGACACCATTCCGTAATCAAGGTAAATAATTAATTAATATGAAACAAAACTAGTCTAGTTTGTTTTTTTACCACTTTGGGTTTCGAGATGAGTGTGTTATTGGGTGGGTGTTCGCGAGATCACGTCACTCGTATCATTATGTCGAAACCATCAGATCTATGTGGGTGCTATAGACTTTTGACTCAGGGTGGATAGAGGGTGCTTGGGCTATAGTCCAATGTTCATACATCTGACAGGTAAAAATGTTACTAGATCTACTCCCACGTATTCTTATAAATAAAGTCTTGTGATATGCAGCAGTCACTTTTAATATATATTTTAATTAACTATAAAATAATACTAGTAATATATTGATAACGAGGTTTGTGAATGATTAATACCCGAAGTTATTAATAGTAATCAGGTAATTAATTAGTGTAGAGGAAACATATAAAACAATAAACAAAATTAAAGCAAAAAAAAATTACCTCCCAATAAAACAATCAGAACAGTGGTACCACACAGGGCTACCAATTGGTACAGCTATAATCTACCTTTGCTATCCAATATAATAGACCATAGTAGACTATAAGCAATTTCGAACTTAAAAAAATTGGCAACCTGTTTTATCTGCTTCAGTGGCCGCATGGTCTAAGGCGCATTCTCGCAATAGACTAGAGCAGACACTTGACGGAAAAGAGATCGGGGTTTGAATCCCAGTCAGGTGTATTGATGTTTTTTCCTCCCAAAAAACACTTATCTATTCTCCTTCCACGCAATTGCGGATACACTTCCTCTAACTTCATCCTTCCTCGTCTTAACATTTATTTATTTTTTAGCATCTCGTCTTACTATCCGTTCGGGTTATACGCCTATATACTAATTGCACTCAATCTTTAGAGATTAGGAAGGTTTAATTGAGAGAAAATGCACCCGCATTTGCGCGGAAGGCTAGTGGGAAAACATTTAAGAAAACCAGCCTCGGTGCACCCGACCGGGATCGAACCTAGATCTCCCCGTCTTCAACAGTCTAATCTACTGCGAGAGTAGCGGCCAACGAAGCGGGTCCCATCTTAGCTCATTAGCGTAATTATTACATACGCTTATAGCCTGAACAGGTCGTAAGCTACGATAGTCTATTACGAGAGTGACGTATTAGACAAATAGTTCTCAAATGGGATTCCGTGAGACGATTATGCGTAGTGGCGGTAAATAAACAACCCATAAAATTAATGCTCCTAAATTTGTATCCTAAAAATTCATAAACATCCATTTCATTAGCAGCATATCCAGTTTAAAAATGACAAGAAAATGAAATGACTTTTCAAATTGTTGAAATATATTTTAAAAAAAGTATTAAAAAGTGGATAACGCTATGGCAACACGAAACCGCACCGCGTTTTCTAACTCGGTAGCTAATAAGTAATAATTAGGAAGAAGAAAATGTTTGTTGTTCAATAAGTTGTTGTATATAATATTGTTTATCTTGTACGTAATGTTGGAAACAATGACTACAGCGTCACACGTGCAACGGCTGTGAAAGAAATGTCTAGTTCTACAAGTGCTGATACAGGGACTGTGAATAATCACCGGTATAAATCACTGCTCTTTTAAAATCAAGGTCACTGATCACAGATATCGTAAAATCACTGTTTCGCCCATCCCTACAGTTCTTAGTGGTTACCATGAAAACAAAGTTGGGAAACTCCCGAACATTTATTTCTGGTGGTAGGAGTTTACACGGTCCGCACCTAGCAATGCTCTCTCTACGATTCTTCCCCGCCGGTGAGGTACGGTGTAGTGCGGACTCGTGTAACCGATCCTTAAGTAATTGTACATTTTAAAAGTTATATTATATTTTTCTTTACATATAAAAAATGTGATATAAAAATTTATTATTATTATTATTATTATTATTATTATTAGCACCGCGTCTTACTACCCGTTCGGGTTATACGCACTTACGCTAATGTGTAATGGTAGGGTGATTGTGAGATGAACTGGAGGACCTACAGTTTAACGTGGAATCCGAACCACGGTGTAGGCCTGGCATTCCCCACAT
>CABFOW010001904.1:40547-55398 GCA_902141385.1 Timema californicum
GGGGGGGGGGGAGAGAGATAGGCAACACACGTAAGCCAACACGGGCATACCCACTACTGCCTTCCCTGACACACACGATGCACGATGCACGATGGTGCCTGTTGTCAAACAATTCAATGGCCTGTTACTAGTCAAACATTTACACCACACTGCACTTATGTGCTGAAGAACGACGTGCTGCCTACCCCCAAGGCGTATACAGCCACCAACTTTGACGCCTTGTAGCTCAGCCATTTGCTGTATAAAAAGAGAGACATTGAGAGTTTTAAGAATAAAAGAGCATGTATGAGTCGGTGCATGGATGTTGTTGAAGCGAAGGGAGTATGCAAGGATAGGGAAGTGTGAAGAAAGTTAGCGAGGATAGATAGTTAATCACGGAATTGTTTTTAAAGTATATTTGCGTTGTTAACAGGCGAGATTTTGTTCACACGTTTTAATGATCAAAGAGAGAAACAATTAATTTATTATGAATCTACCTTTGCGAATGGTGACAAAGTACCTGGAGTTATGATATAACTGGGGCGCCCCAAACTTGTTTCCTGAGCTTTTAATAATTATTTTACATGAGAGAGTTCCATGTCTGTGTACCTCGAGACTAAGAGACGCTTGAACACAGTTTTTCCGCTATACTAAGAAAAAACGCGTGATAGGTGAGCCCAGAGCCATTAAGAGAGAAGGGTCAATGCGGTGCTGACACCTAGTGCTAATGAATATAATTAATTACAAAATAAATAAATAGAGTACAGCTAGTTCAGTAGGTATATTCATACTATACATTTATGTATGCAGTATTTTCATTATTTTAAATAAAATTAATTTCGAATTAAGACCTTTTAGTTACAAAAAGAAAATTAAGATTAAATAACAATAGAATCCACCCTCTATATTGTTTTTCGTAATTTTTTCAGTTCCTTGACCTAACAATCATTCTTTTGATAAAATTGATTCTCTGCGGAAGGTTTTCAATTTGATTAAATTAAATAAGACATAACATTCCCAAATAGTGTATTTCTACAACTTTGGTAAAAAGGTATCGTGAGTCGGATTGAAGGTTGGTTCATCATATGGCCCGCGGGCCATACATCTGGCCAAATGCGGCCCATGGGCTGCAAGCTCAAAATGCCAGGTCTAAGGCACCACTCTCACGATAAACTGGAGATCGGGGTTCAAATCCCGATTGCGTGTACTTAGGGAGATTTTTATTAATGGTTTTCTACTCCCTCTTTTCCTCTCCGTGTAAATGCGGGTACACTTTCTCTAGATTTAACCTTCTTCATCCCTAACATATTAGCATAATTAGTACATAAGCGAATAGACCAAATGGACAAGCATAATGGAGACACGTGCCCTCCACCCCCAATATTTTTGCTTTAGAAGTGCCCTTCAATAAGTAATTTATTTGACTTATTTGTTTAAATAGTTCCATTTCTTGCAAGATTTCAGTTATCTCACACATGCATTTCATGCCCTTAATAAAGAGATTGACCCTGCTTTATTTATGCGAAAAATTAGAGGCTAAAAAATTTGCAAATGTAGTCCATGAAAGAAGAACCCACATAAATACAGTAAATAATGAGAAGAATAAATATATTTGACATCGTCTAATCAAATATATTAGTGCATAATTCCCCATAGTTGGTATTTGTTCTATTCCGAGGATGATAATGTTAGATAAACCCAATGTAGGTAGCCACAGAAAATACTAATAAATTATTATTTTTAGATCATATGGATATGGCCCTACATTTACTAGATTTCAATGAGATAGTGAACATTAAAAATATTGTGAAAAATGCATTCGTAATAGATATAAAAAGAAAATAGTTTCGCTATGTGATACTGCCATAGGTATTCAGGTAATTAGATACTATTTTAAGTCATACACAGTAAAATGCAACATTTATCGATGATGTGACACTAAAGACAAATATCAAACACTAATGAAGAAGCAGAAATACACTAAGCACAATAATAATAATAAATTAAAAATAAAAACATAATAGCATAATAGAAATAAAATCCATTATCTGCAAGTACTTTGAAAAAATGTTATTACCTTTTTTTAAATTAACTAAATATATTATGTTTATTGTTGGTAGAATCTACCAAAGGACAGATACCAGACTTTTACTGTTATCAATTACAGGTTCGAATAAATGATAGAATATATTAATTACATTTTTTTTTCACACACAAACATACAGCAAGTTACGTTTGTAACTGAGGAAGAAAATGATAACATGCTACATTTTGGAGCATCGCACTGTATGGAGCAGACATTTTGAATGTGATTCTTCGGTACAAAGCAAACTGGATCGGACATATCCTTAGGAGGAACTGTCTTCTGCACAACAACACGGCAGGAAAGGTTGAGGGAAAGAGGAGATTAGGAAGAAGGAGAATTCAAATAATAGATGATTTGAAGGAAAGGAGAAAATTCAGGGAGTTGAAGGTGGAGGCAAAGGACAGAGTCATTGGTGGTCTAAGTTCACAGACACCGACTGTCGTAAGACAGGGGGGAAAAGGCATATATGTATATGGAAAGAAATGCAAGTGGAGATTAAAAACGCAATTCAAACACAGGAAATGCTTGCTGTTATTTAGTTTGTAAGAAGTTTTCTTGTCTGTCTCAAAATATTAAACCGAAAATATACAGTCCGAAATCATACCTATTGTTCTTTATGGATGTGATAATAAATTGAGAGTGTTTGAAAACAAAGGGTTGATAAAAATATATATCTCGTCCTAAGGGATGAACAAACTGGAGAATGGAGAAAGTTACGTATCGAAGAACTTCTTCACTTGTATACACCCCTCGACAGGATTCAGGATTCAGGATTCAGGATTCAGGATTCAGGATAACCAAGGCTTAGATAGATTGGTCATATGGCGCGTATGGATGAAAAGTGTGTGCACAAAATTTTTGTTGGGAAACCTGAAGATACAAGACCGCTTGATATATTCAATCATCGATTGAAGGATAATGTGAAAATGTATTCAAAGGAGGTTGGGTGTCAGGCTAGGGATTGGATCTGATGTATCTCAGGATAGGTTTGAATGGCGAGCTTACGTTCTGTGTAGTGGCGGCTCGTGTATAGGCACTGCGGAACTGCAGCACCCCCTATTTACACTTGATATTATCGATAACATTTAATATAATGACAGGATTCAGGATAACCAAGGCTTAGATAGATTGGTCATATGGCGCGTATGGATGAAAAGTGTGTGCACAAAATTTTTGTTGGGAAACCTGAAGATACAAGACCGCTTGATATATTCAATCATCGATTGAAGGATAATGTGAAAATGTATTCAAAGGAGGTTGGGTGTCAGGCTAGGGATTGGATCTGATGTATCTCAGGATAGGTTTGAATGGCGAGCTTACGTTCTGTGTAGTGGCGGCTCGTGTATAGGCACTGCGGAACTGCAGCACCCCCTATTTACACTTGATATTATCGATAACATTTAATATAATGAGTCCTTTTTTCTTTAATTCTTTATTTATTTTTGTAGTACAATATATATTCCTTAAGCTTAATGTCAGTACTTCAGTAGTCATCCCCCAGTTTATGAAAAAGATACAACAAATATTTGTTTGGAACTGTGCGCTTCACAGTGCCAGTGGCATGGTGTTTGACTGCTGTGCGCATGCGTACATAGGAGTGGGTGGGGAGGAAAGTGGGACTGCCAGGTAGAGAGAGCACTATTGCTCTCGCAGTGCCGGCTCTGGCATGATGGTGGAAGGAAGTGTTTTTTTACTCAGCGTGTGTTGTGATTAAAAACCGTGTACCATATTCTTGAATTTGTTAAAATGTAGAAGAGTGTAGAATTAGATTATTATTCCGCTTCCAGCTATTCTATTTGATTCTCTTTTTTTTCGGTTATTTTATTTAACAGAAAGACTAAATGCTCTTGCAGTACTTTCAATGGAGGAAAATTTCCTCAATTGTCATCTAGAGATCAAGGAGAAAATTATTAAACTTTTTGCGCAAGTTAAAACAAGAAAAATGGATTTATTTTTTAAATGAATAGATCAAGCTTGAACTGTAACAATTTAAGTTAACGTAAGTAAAAAAGTTTGGTTTATCGTTAATATTTTATCAAGTTCTTGAATAAATTTTCTTTTTATACGTGTTTTTTTCCCTTTTACACCATTTTAAAACATAGGTTAAAAAAATTCAGGAGCAGCACCCCCACTAATTTTAGCTACGAGCTGCCACTGGCAAGATAATTATTTAGTTAGGTTTAGTTTATCCAGAGGACGTGCTACCATTGAACATTGTTGGAAGGACCACGACGGACACAAAATATCGTTCTGGGAAGAAGGATTAGTTCTGACAAAATGACAAAATATCGATTCAGAGAGAAACCACGGTCATTACTAAATGCTACAATTTGTCACATATAAATGAGTCAAATATATTTGAGTCGCAGCCATCTCCAAGCGCAAATTTATGGGGGGCTTAGGGAGAACGTACTCCCCTTAGGTAGAATATTTGATATATTTTTTTAGACAAATGGGAATGGAGAGTGAGGGCTTTGGCGGTGACCGATGAGGTTGTATATTAATTTCTGGAGTGGAAATACAGGGTAATTACTTGTGGGGGTGAATCTGAGCTTGAACTAAGCATGGCTGAATGGTCGAGTCGTGGACATAAGCGCCCAAAAAGGGATTTTTGTTTTGCATCTTATTTCTATGTTCGGCCGGGGTTCAATCCTCGGTCCCGGCATAGATTTATCTGATTGCCAAACCCTTCCTTCACCTCTGACAAGACTTGTATTAATCACAAATTGTGAATGTGGGGAATGCCAGGCCTCCAACGTGGTTCGGATTCCACGTTAAACTGTAGGTCCTCCATTTCATCTCACAATCACCCTACCATTCCACATTAGCGTAAGTGCGTATAACCCGAACGGGTAGTAAGACGCGGTGCTAATAATAATAATAATAATAATAATAATAATAATAATAATAATAATAATAATAATTCTAAGTTGGGGGAAAGTAGGGGTGGGCACTGGGCACTGGGCAAGTAAATTGGCAAGAAGGACGCGTGTTAAGGAAAAATACGACTACCAGAGCATGCAAATGTTTATGCATTCGATATATCTGTGCCCCCTCCTCCCTTTTACAATTTATAAATTCGTGATTGGTCGTCTCTTATATAAAAGCCACAATTTAGACCATCTTTAGTAGTTGACTTTATATATTATATAATATACTATTTTAGAAAGTAGCTACAGTTGACATATTATCAATATGAAGACACTCTTTAAAAAATTAAGAAATAAGCTAAGCTACCTTTTTTTTTATTAAGCACCGCGTCTTATTACCCGTTCGGGCTGTGCGCCCTTGTACGAATCCCACTAATGTGTTAAGGATTATTAAGGTTTGATTGAGATTAAGTGCACTCACATTTATGTGGAGGGAGAGTGGAAAACCGTATAGTAAAATAAAATCTCAAAAGCACCCGACCGGGATCGAACCCTGACCTCTTTGTCTTCGGCAGTCCAGTATAATACGAAAGTAGCGCGTTAGACCACGTGGCCACTGAAGTGGGTAGCTACCATTTGCTTTTTACATGATGATCGTCTTGGAAAAATTTATAATGCAGCTATAATTGGGTTTATATACTGTATAATAGACCTATGTATACATACTTACTTTATAGCATTAGGAGCTCAAAAGCACTCTCATGTATTCATTCGCCAAGCCATATATTATGATCTTCAAGACCATGTTGCATTGTTGTCAATTTTGGCAGTCAAAACTTTCACAACAAACAATTTGTTTTAATATTTTTTAAAAGTGTTTTTAGTTCTTGAAATACAAATATGAAACTAACAGTTGGGATATTTATTTATTTTTTGTGTTAGCGACTTCTATAGTTCACTCAAAAATGATTTACAAACGAGAACTTCTAAGAATCTGCCTTCTCTTCATAAATTAAGATGGCAAACAGGAATAAATGAGTATGATTGATGACATCATACAAACCGTTTTCGGTCGTGTTTATGCGCATGTGCTTACAAAATAGAAAAATTATATTTTGAAACTAATATCTTTTTTTCTCGTGGTTTTTCCTCTAAGCTATAAAAAAAGCATTTATTTATTTTGGTGGCCATTTATAACAAGATAGAAGTGTGAATATAAAACTTTCTAATTTATTATTTAATGTATCATCGTATATCTTGTTGCCACAACAGCAAAATTAAAAACATAATAGTTTTATTAATATTGTTTTCTCTTTCAATAAGTTGTAAGAAAGCCATCCATACTGTAATTCTTAATTAAGTATTATAAGAAGGTGACCTGGTGGTCTAGGGGTAAGGTGTCGGACTTCTGTGTTGGCGGCCGGGGTTCAATCCTCGGTCCCGGCATAGATTTATCTGATTGCCAAACCCTTCCTTCACCTCTGACAAGACGTGTAATTAATCACAGCTTGTGAATGTGTGTGAATGCCAGGCCTCCACCGTGGTTCGGATCCCACGTTAAACTGTAGGTCCTCCATTTCACTTCACAATCACCCTACCATTACACATTAGCGTAATTGCGTATAACCCGAACGGGTAGTAAGACGCGGTGAAAATAATAATAATAATAATAATAATAATATAAGAAGCAGCTGATAGCACTTTTGATTGATAATATAGTATTAATAAGCAAATAATTATTTCCAAATAGGTTGATCTTAGTTACTTTCAACCAATGTTTGCAATAGATATCTTCTGCTAGCTGTCAGTTACCATACTCCTACGCTGGATAGACTGTAGCTACAGATCTAAATAGTAGATACCTAGAATTTAGTATACGTGTATTGATTTGATCTTATGACGTCAAAGATGGAAGCTTCTTTCTTAGTATTCGACTAAAATCGTAACATGTAAACACATTTAGAAGATTTTTTTTTAATGTGTACTACGTTCATATCCTGAAACACTCCATAGAAACACGTTCGAACCTAATCGAAAATTTTCAAAATTCAGTCAAAACTAAACTACTCTTAATTTGAAGGGTAGAATAATAATTAAAAAAAGGTACTATTAGAAAAACGTGATGTCCATTTTGAGCAAGATCTATCAAATCGTTTCGGTTTGTAGCCACAGGTACAAAGTTTTAAGACCCACTTTTGGGGTGTAAGGGGGGGGGGGCGCCTTCGGGAAGCATATAAAACGTCAAGATTCAACATAAACTCGAGGAGAGAAAAAAAAAGTGTTCACGATTACAATATTTTCTTTATATCATGAAGTGTTTTTTTTAGCACCGCATCCTACTAGGCGTTCGGGTTACACGCTTATGTACTAATTACGTTAGTGGTTTTAATGATGAGAAATGTCATATTTATAAGAAGTGTATCTGCATTTTCGTGGAGGGAGAGGGGAGAGACATTATGGAAACACCCGACCTAGATTCGAACCTTTAACCTCTCCCCGTCATCGGCAGTCTTGTCTACCGCGAGAGTTGCGCTTTAGACCAATGCGGCCATCGAAGCGTGTATGATAAAGTTTAAAAAAAAACGCCGCCTGTGACGTAGCGCCGCCTCCCTACACAGAAGCGCGCGCGTGGGTGGTGGCAGTAACAGGAACTATAATTCGAAACACATGAATAGTGGGGTAGTCCTTGCCTCTCCACAACTGTATAAATCCAGGTGGTATTGATACAACACATATGGCCACTTTTCGCTTCATCTCTCCGTAATAACGAAGCGAGAAAACAAACTTGCATATTACATTTATATCACTTTTAGTTTACATGAACTTATAAAATATGCGGCATACACGAATAAACATGCACTGTGTTTAAATAAACACTTTCTGTGAACCTATTCACCCATGTTTTTTCAGGTGTCTGCAAGGAAATTTATAAACTTTAAAATAAATCTACACTCCATTATTCATAGAAAACACCTTATTTTTCCTAGATCTATTTCACATATTCCTACGTCAAGTCATTTGATATGCGTCTGTCACTTTTTATATATATTATACATACCTATACATTTTTTTCAGCACCTCATCTTACTAGACGTTTGGGTTATACGCTTATGTACTAATTACGTTTTTAGAAATTAGGAAGGTCATATTTATAGGAAGTGTACACGCACTTGCGTGGAGGTAGAGTGGAAAAATATTTTGTAAAAAAATAAATCTTTATACATCCGACCGAGATTCAAACCTCTATCACCCCGTAATCAGCAGTCTAATCTATTGCGCGAGTTGCTCGTTAGACCATACGGCCACCGAAGCGGGTATGAGTAAGGTTGAATTTAAAGGAAGTGTATTCACATTTGCGTAGATATATAGGGGAAAACCGCCCGACCGGGATTCAACCTTGATTTCCTCGTCATCGGCAAACCAGTCTACTGTGAGAGTAGCGCGTTAGACCATGCGGCCACCGAGGAGGGTATAGATACATTTAAAAAAAATTGCATTAATAAACTAAAATATTATATAAATATTGACTACAAAAAAAAAGTTCGTAATTGTTACAAGATATGGACGGTAAATATACGGGTTTACGTTAACTCACGGCCGTGCGATGGTTGACGAGAGGTTTGGTACCAAGACTATTCTCACAGAGACAGAGTGTTTGTAAGAAATAATTATCTTAATCACCAAAGATTATAACAGAGAAGAGACAAACTGTCTAACTAATTCCGAATGGCTTCGACATTTCTATTCTTTTTGCTTGATATGAACAAGAATTTTAACAATTTAAATATAAAGCTGTAAGGAAAAGTAAATACAGCATTACAAAGAAATTGATTATTTTCAAGCAAAAACTATAAAATTGTTCTCTGAAGATGTTTCAAAGGATGAATTTGTATATATATTTTTTAAAAATGTGAGAATATTTTAGATCAAAAATCAAGTCATGAGCTGAAACAACAAACTGTAAGGTGTTCAGTGTTTTGATCATCAAGATTTTAAAATAATTTAAAGACAGGTTTCAAGACTTAAGAAAATCGTCAAGAGACGTTGACATTTCTATTGCACCCATTAAAGTGCAATAAGAAATTCTTGGATATCGATGTTTTTCCTGTGATACATATTGCAGAACTATAATTGGAGT
Organism: Timema californicum; assembly: GCA_902141385.1. Classification (NCBI taxonomy): domain Eukaryota; kingdom Metazoa; phylum Arthropoda; class Insecta; order Phasmatodea; family Timematidae; genus Timema; species Timema californicum. The sequence goes on from CABFOW010001904.1 coordinate 49,621, forward strand.
TTTTGGAAATTAAAAATAGAAGTATATGGCCTGCAAACTATAACACACCTTACACCTACGGGGAATACGCTACAAGATTACATATTCAAATACTGGAACGCTTTACCTCTTGATTATGTGTTCTCCTGAAGGCTTGCTTTTGGATTATCGACTTTTTTCTGCTCTACATATTGATGTAAACAATCTGTCTTTAATATGCAATTTTGATTGCCAAACCCTTCCTTCACCTCTGACAAGACATCTTGTGAATGTGAGGAATGCCAGGTCTCCACCATGGTTCAGATTCCACGTTAAACTGTAGGTCCTCCATTTCATCTCGCAATCACCCTACCATTGCACATTAGCGTAAGTGCGTATAACCCGAACGGGTAGTAAGACGCGGTGCTAATAATAATAATAATAATAATAATAATGATAATATGCAATTACATTAAAGATAAGTATCGAAGCAGGCTAACAGACCAAAGTTTTAGCACAAATAAAAAAACACCAAATAAACTCAAAATGTGAAAAAGTTATTTGAATAAATTAAAGTCTAAAATTCACACTAATTGTTTACACAGAATTACTGTAAGCTTGTTAATAAATTTGTTAATAAATATTTATACTTTTGAAATATTTTGTTTTACATATTATATGAAAATATATTTGTGGTTAATAATATTTTATTTTGCAAATTTGGTTTTTTGATAAAATAAGGTTCCCAACCCCTGATTTAGATTATAATAATTTTATACATTTGAGGGGGGGGGAATGGAAATTGATATTGGAAATTAGTCCAAAAATAATCCAAGATTTCAAATTTTCTGGAATTTTTTTAACTTGTAGTGGTTAAAACAGGTAATAATTTTTTTTTTGCCACGCCAAGAATCTAAACCGGGACCCTTAGTTCAGTACAAACATGTTATCGACTGAGCTAACGAGCTGAGATATATTTTCTTATTGTTTTTCCCCTCCCTCTCTCTCTCTCTCTCTCAAAACAAATTATCTTACACCACCTTAAAATTATACTTTACTTATACCTCCCATCAGACTAAATATACGGATAGCACGGATGGGTTATAAGACCTTGTGCAGAAAAATACGAGCATAAGATTATTTAAAACCCCGGCAACACTTTCCTTTGATCAAAAAAATTTCTTCATTTTATCTCTCCATTTTAGTTCTTCTGACACAGTTTGTAATTAATTTGAAAAAAATCAAATCCAAATTTTAAAATTCCTGCTTCAAGGTGCGCATGTTCGTGCACAGTGGCTAATAATTTTAAAACTCTGGCTTCAAGGTGCACATGCTTGTACACAGGGGCTACTAATTTTAAAATTCTGGCTTCAAGGTGCACATGCTTGTACACAGGATAAATTAATTCTAAAATTCTGGCTTCAAGGTGCACATGCTTATGCACAGGGACTACTGATTTTAAAATTCTTGCTTCAAGGTGCATATGTTCGTGCACAGAGGCTACTAATTTTAAATTTCTGGCTTCTAGGTGCACATGCTTGTGCACAGGGGAAACTAATTTTAAAATTGTGGCTTCAAGGTGCACATGCTTATGCACAGAGGCTACTAATTATAAAATTCTGGCTTCAAGGTGCACATGCTTATGCACAGGGGCTACTGATTTTAAAATTCTGGCTTCAAGGTGCATATGTTCGTGCACAGAGGCTACTAATTTTAAATTTCTGGCTTCTAGGTGCACATGCTTGTGCACAGGGGAAACTAATTTTAAAATTGTGGCTTCAAGGTGCACATGCTTATGCACAGAGGCTACTAATTATAAAATTCTGGCTTCAAGGTGCACATGCTTATGCACAGGGGCTACTGATTTTAAAATTCTGGCTTCAAGGTGCATATGTTCGTGCACAGAGGCTACTAATTTTAAATTTCTGGCTTCTAGGTGCACATGCTTGTGCACAGGGGAAACTAATTTTAAAATTGTGGCTTCAAGGTGCACATGCTTATGCACAGAGGCTACTAATTATAAAATTCTGGCTTCAAGGTGCACATGCTTATGCACAGGGGCTACTGATTTTAAAATTCTGGCTTCAAGGTGCATATGTTCGTGCACAGAGGCTACTAATTTTAAATTTCTGGCTTCTAGGTGCACATGCTTGTGCACAGGGGAAACTAATTTTAAAATTGTGGCTTCAAGGTGCACATGCTTATGCACAGAGGCTACTAATTATAAAATTCTGGCTTCAACGTGCACATGCTTATGCTCAGGGGCTACTAATTTTAAAGCTCTGGCTTCAAGGTGAATATGTTTGTGCACAGGGGCTACTGATTTTAAAATTCTGGCTTCAAGGTGCACATGCTTATGCACAGGGGCTACTAATTTTAAAGCTCTGGCTTCAAGGTGAATATGTTTATGCACAGGGGCTACTTATTTTAAAACTCTGGCTTCAAGGTGCACATGCTTATGCACAGGGACTACTTATTTTAAAACTCTGGCTTCAAGGTGAATATGTTTGTGCACAGGGGCTACTTATTTTAAAACTCTGGCTTCAAGGTGAATATGTTTGTGCACAGGGGCTACTGATTTTAAAATTATGGCTTCAAGGTGAATATGATTGTGCACAGGGGCTACTAATTTTAAAACTCTGGCTTCAAGGTGCACATGTTTGTGCCCAGGGGCTAATAATTGCGCGATCTTCATTACAGACAGATAAACAAACTCTTCAGTTTAATTATATAGATAAATTATAAGACAACCTCTATAGTCTAGTGGTCAGAGTTTCAGGTTTCTGATCAAGAGGTGCCGGGTTCAATTCCTAGAATTTTTCTGTGGAGCTGTGGGTCTGTAACAGGGTCAAGCTCAACTTAGTGATGGCAATTTAGAAATTACTTGAATACAGAAGTAGCAGCTCCACTCTAGAAAACTGATATGAACGGCTGAAGGTTTCATTGTGTCGACCACATGACACCCTCTACTCGCAAATGCTGGAACTATTGTATAGCTTGCTCACGCCATGGAATTCTGTAATAATACATCAAAGAGCGAATCCAGGGGAGGTTTTTTTTAGCACCACCCATTCGGGTTGTACGCTTATGTACAAATAACGCTATTGGTTTAAATATGAGTAAGGTTGAATTTAGATAAGTGTACCCGCATTTGAATGGAGAGAGGGAAACCATTTAAGGGGAAACCCCGATCTCCCAGTCATTGTAAGTCTAGTCTATTGAAAAAATAACGCCTTAAATCATGTGGCCACCGAAGTGGGTCCAAGGATTGTTGTCAAGGGGGGTGGGGCGATTGGTTTTCGTAATGTTCCTTCAAGTATACATTTAATAATATTAATTAATCAAGTGTTCTATTTATAATAATTTTAATAATAATAAAAAGATAACTTTAAAGGAAAAAAAGGACAATATTGATTAATAAATTTGTAATTTTAACAAAAAGTCATTCTCGTAATAAATATGTAAGTCTATAAGTCCTAAAATGTCTTAGTAGGTGTTAATAGAAAAAAAAAAGTATTTTAATATAAATAATAGGCTACTATACTAAACATACTGTAGCGTTTTAGTTTGAAGCCACTTGCTTTTCTACACATTAGATCTATGTTGAAAGCGTTATTGATTATTAGGTCGTGTAGGATATAGGTCGAGAGAGGTGTTGGTCATTCTTTACAACATGAAGGTATTGTCCCCTCTTACCCCACCACTGATTACATCATAGTAATGAAATCATATTAATCACAGAGTGAGATAGCAAAATATCTTTATTATATTATTAGGCGTTCCTTATTTTGACTGATCTATTTCCTAGTTCAAAAAATGAACATATTATAATAAATGTATAGTTTAAATAACTTTGCTTCGTTTTCTTTATTTCTTTAAGAACACATTTAAACAATACAGTGTTTTAGATTGTTAAAAAAAATTCCAAAATCTATTATTTCATCTAACTGCTCTCAAAATGATTGCTGTACATTTTATTTTTATTTTACATTGTTGGATACGTAAATATAAACTACATCACATACATTTCTGAATTGTTGTGATTTAAATATCTCGTTTGAAAACGTTCTAATACTTAATGCTTGACAATAAAATTAAATTCAAAATGTTTGTGCATTGTTTACACGAACAAACGCATGTTTCAAGGTAGAAAAAAAAACTTTAAAAAAAAAAAATGTAGTGTGGATACAAAGGATTTGTAACGAAAATAAGACGTCAATTGTTTAGTTACGTGCTTTCAATATTTTTAAATAAACATAGTTGATGAATGGCAAAGCAGTTTGAAAATGTGTAGGTCTTGTCGCCAATCAATAATTGGCGCAAGGTCAGTGACGACAGCTAACAAGAGAATTGTAATATCAAGAGGCGTAAGGCAAAGGGGTTGTAGATCGGGTTATAATACACTGGTTACTCACCCCAAACTTCTAACGTGGTAGGTCAGGTCCAATGTCCTGCGAAGTGTCTGAACGAATAAGTATTCCAAAGGGGGCGAGACATTATGAAGACGTTTAGCGCGCTAGCTAGCCAGCCATGACATCACACTCTCACTAACACATACGCAATCATGACACATGATAACCTTCCGCCGACTCACTTCGGGACCGATCAATGACACCCCTAGACCACCTCCGCTTTCTTCCCCCACTGTCATGGCAGCCGAGATTACCTGAGCCTGCGCAGTGAAGCCCGTCCTATTTAGATAAGAGAGTTTCGGGCAATTATAGGTCCGCAGGCACGTTTCATGTAAAGTCACGTTTTAATAAAAAAAAGTTACTTATCCCGATAGCTGGAAAAGTTACTAGAACTACTTGCACATGCTCATATGTTAAAGTCCTTCTACAGTAAACATTTTATTGCATGATTTTTAACATGTGTACAATAGTTATCTATAATAATTAAAGGAAGTGTTTGTTTGTGTGTGCGATGCCCAGCCAAATCCACGGGACGTGGAGATCTGACATTTTTTATATAGGTGGACGGGAGGGGGTCCGAATGCACCTAGAAGCCGGATTTTTAAATTTTTAATTTGGCTATGTTTAATAAATTTTTGAAGAAAATATTGTTAATTTGGTTTAGAATTAACGTTTTAGAGATAACTATGATAAAAATATGCCACATCCTCCCGGAAGGTGNGGGGGGGCTTATATAATTCTTATACCACAATGGGTCACGGGCAATGCCGTGCGGGATTGCTGGTTAAATATAAATAATGATTCAATGATTTCAAATCATTATCGTTCTATAGTTATAAGAGGTTAAACCCGCTATTTTATTCTTTTTGCATACTATTATTAAGGTAAAGTAATTAATGTATGAGTCTGAAATTTAGTATAACTAGACATTCATATGAGGTGTACACAGAGAAATATAAATAATATTGTCTATATTAATAAAATGAAAAATTTATCTGTCAAGGGGATTGCGCGATATCTATCACTTCCAGATGTATGCAATTTTAAAATAAGTAGCCCCTGTGAATAAACACGTGCATCTCGAAGCCGGAATTTTAAAATTTCTTAGAAGCAATTAAGGTTTCTTAGGCTAGTTATTGATATTTTTTATATTTAATTGTGTGCACCTCATCTGCATGTTTAGTTATATTAAATTTCACAGTGGCATATTCTGAGAAATAAAATAATAGGTATGCTGTACTCTAAAAGTAGCAATGGAGATTTGGGAGCCGAGGACCCTCAACCACCGTTGTCCAAGAACGTCAAAGGATTATTTCAAGGGATATATTTGAAGATGTTTTCATATAGAACAGTGGTTCTCAAACATTTAACTGTATACTATCTTAGGAAATTTTGAGCCCCCCCCCCC
>CABFOW010001904.1:62048-122527 GCA_902141385.1 Timema californicum
TTCAAAATTGTTTTCCACTCTTTTTTCACGCAAATCCGAGCAAATTTACTCCAAATATAACCTTTCAAATCCCATCATCGTAATTAATACATAAGCGTATAACCCTAACGTGTAGTAGGACCCGGTACTAAGAAAAAAGCCTCTATGTCAGTTATATTATTTTTCTATGGGGGGGAAAGTTAGGGTGGAAAGTCCGCTAGTAAATATTACTATATGCCTTTATTATAAATATCCCGATAATGGCATTTTGGGGTCGAAACATGTCCATTTATTATTCCTCATAGTCTCCTCGAGAAGCGAGTGATTTTTTTTAAAAAAAGAAGGAAATATTTAAGTGTATTATTCGTTCCTTATATCACTTCACCATACAATATAACAGGGTTAATGTAAAACATGGTAGGCTTATTATCTTCTGATTGATTTACTTTTATTTTACCCGCCTCGGTGGTGTAGTTGGCTAACGCGCTTGTCGTGTTGAGCTCGACTACTGAGGACGGCGAGATCGAGGTTCGAATCTCGATCGGGTGAATTGGGGGTGGTTTGTCCTAAATGGTTTCCCACTCTCCCTCCACGCAAATGCGGGTTCACTTCCTCTAATTCAACCTCCCCAATTCCTGATCCATTAGCGTAATTAGTACTTAAAGCGTATAACCCGAACAGCTAGTAAGACGCGGTGCTAATTATTATTATTATTATTATTATTATTACTATTTTTTAAAACTTTTAACTTAAACGTTAGCTTCTTATAGTTATCACTTATTAATATCCTCAAAATTCTAACTTTACAACATTTAATTTATTATCATTTTTTTCAATCGTTGTCTCAGAACTAATACTTTTGACATTTAATTGTGATATTTATGTTAATACTTTGTACATATTAACTGGTTTTCTAAAAAACTTATAGTTTATTTCCATTATTTATATGATATGATCCAGTTTTGTTGTTGTCTATTTTAGCTGTGTAACTCATCCCAAATATATCTTTAAACCTTATTCCTTTTTAATACATTTAAGCTCTTTATTAATCATAACTTAGAACGATTGCTAAATTGTTAAATAGATATCTTTAGCGAATAAAACCTTTGATACATATATAAGGACCCATCCATCAGAATTCTAAGGGACTTGTCTCAGTGGCGTAGTTGGCTAACGCGCTAGCTTCATGTTGGACTAGACCGCCGATTACGAGAAGATCAAGGTTCTAATCTCGTTCGGGTGAACTGTTAACTTCTTTTTTTCTCTAAATGGTTTTCCACACTCCCATCACGCAAATGGGGGTTGACTTCCTCTAAATTCAACCTTCCCAATCCCTAACCCCTTAGCGTAATTAGTACTTAAGTGTATGACCCAAAAGCGGTGCTAAATAAAAAATACATAAATACAATTCCAAGGGGGTATCTGGACCCTCATAGCCCCCCAACCTTCCTTCCCTTTTTACGCCTTTGCTAACGCTAAGATCCTGGTTTGTGTTTTCAAAAAGGTCCCTTCTAAGAAGATTGAACTCCTTTTTTTTAACTAGTCCATAAATAATAATAATATTTAGCACCGCGTCTTTCTACCCGTTCGGGTTATACGCTTTAAGTACTAATTACTCTAATGGATTAGGAATTGGGAAGGTTGAATTAAAGGAAGTGAACCCGCATTTGCGTGGAGAGAGAGTGGAAAACCATTTAGGAAAAACCACCCCCAGTTAACCCGACCGAGATTCGAACCACAATCTCCCCGTCCTCAGCAGTCGAGCTCAACACGACAAGCGCGTTAGCCAACTACGCCACCGAGGCGGGTAACTAGTCTATAAAACGCGTCACGTAGGCCTACGGTCGAATCACCTTTTCCTTATCTTTGCACGTGGGGCAACACCTCAGGCTGATTCTAAGAGAGTTTGTATGTGTGGGGTTTCGAGGGGGAAGGGGGGTTGAGACTTCTAAAATTAAATAGATACCACTTCATCTTCTGTTTGTCCTTGGAGGGCTATCGTCTTTGTTGTCATAGTCAGTCGCTTGGAGGTTATTGCCTGATAATGTATTCACTAAATATCAGGCAGGCCCGCCGCGTGTGAATTCGGCACCCGGGGGAGTCTTGAAAGAATCATCCCCCCCCTCCTTCCCCCCCCTTCCAACCCTTTCGTATCCACACCATAATTCCAAGGTTCATTATTATGAATAAAATAACAAATGATGCAACCTTTTTATTGTGCAAGCAGACACCATTCTAAAACACCTTTTTAGATCATCGGTGATCTGGCGGTCTAGGGGTAAGGTGTCAAACTTCTATGCTGGTGGCCGGGGTTCAATCCACCTCTGACAAGGCATCTTGTGAATGTGGGGAATGCCAGACCTTCACCGTGGTTCGGATTCCACGTTAAACTGTGGGTCCTTCATTTCATCTCACAATCACCCTACCATTACACATTAGCGTAAGTAGCGTGTAACCCGAACGGGTAGTAAGACGCGGTGCTAATAATAATAATAATAATAATAGATCATCCAAAGGTTATTCTTCGCACTTTTTAATTATGTTTTTAGCACAAATAGTCATAACTAATTCATAACACTTACTTGCCACCTGACACAATGGCTGATAGATCCAGCCCAGGAGTACATCTCAATTTGTATTGTTGAATAATGGGATTAAATAAATATGAGTATGAATACGGTATTTTATTCACACAAATTCATCATAAACTGTTGTAGTCGTGAAATGTTCAGAATATTATTATGTTGTCATTCACTATTCACTTTGAAAAATCATGATTGATACAGTCGAAATATTTATTTGATTTGTAGTCTAAATGGCTGGGAATTGAACTAGTTCATGTCGTAGCGGTGACACCGGGCTACAACAGTTACTCTTTTCACTTTACCGATTGAATTCCAGTGAGGTTTTATAATGATACTTAGCACCGCTTCTTACTACCCGTTCGGGTTGTACGCTTAAGTGCTAATTACACTAATGGGTTAGAAATGGGGAAGGTTGAATACAGAAGAAGTGAACCCGCATTCGCTTAGAGGGAGAGTGGAAAACCATTAAGGGGAAACCAACCCCAGTTCACCTGACTGAGATTCGAACCTTTATCTCCCCGTCCTCGGCAGTCTAGCTCAACACAAAACTAGTGCGTTATCTAACTACGCCACCGAGGCGGGTTATATGTACAAGTCTTGTCATGTTAGGTGGATTCAGTTGTTTTTATATGGAAATAACAAAGTGTTTGTTTCGATAAAAAAAATTACAAGGCGATCTTGAGGTAAAGTGCTGGCCTCAGGACCCGATGTTCGTGGGTCAAACCCAGCCGGGGTCGACGGACTTTTCTTGAAACATAAAAATCCGTAGCACAACTTCCTTCGGAGGAGAAATAAAGCCGCCAGTCCCATGTCGGTTGTGGCGTGTAAAAGAACTCCGGACGGTATGTGAAAACACCTTTCCCGGCAAAATTGATAGGCTCTTTCACTCTCGGTCATAGAAATTCTCGTGTGCTGATATAATCTGTCGGTTCAGAAAGTACACGTTGAATGACTTCTAGTGACCTAGGGAACAACGGTCGGACCAACCCTTGTTTTGGACCTAGGTTACAGGGGCTTAGCTCCACATACAGTGGCGGCTCGTAGCTAAAATTAGTGGGGATGCTGCTCCAGAAAACTTTTAGCCTATGTTTTCAAATTGTGTAAAAGGGGGAAAAAACATGTATAAAAAGAAAATTTATTCAAGAACTTGATAAAAAAAATGTTTTACTTACTTTAACTTAAATTGTTACAGTTAAAGCTTGATCTATCAATTTAAAAATGAAATTCATTCTTCTTGTTTTAATTTGCGCAAAAAGTTCAATAATTTTCTCCTTGATCTCTGGATGACAATTGAGAAAATTTTTCTCCATTGAAAGTACTGCAAGCGCATTTAGTCTTTCTGTTAAATAAAAATAAAAAAAAATATGAATCAAATAAAATAGCTGGAAGCAGAATAATAATCTAATTCTACACTCTTCTACACTTTATCACATTCCAGAATATGGTACACGGTTTTTAAGCACAACACACACTGAGTAAAAAAAAATAATATTTTCTTCCACCATCACGCCAGAGCCGGCACTGCGCCAGCAACAGTGCTTTCTCTACCTGGCAGTCCCGCCTTCTTCTCCACCTCTCTCCTATGTGCGCATGCCCACAACAGTCAAACACCACGTCGCTGGCACTTTGAAGCACACAGTTCCATACAAAGATGTTTGTATCTTTTTCATAAACTGAAGTACTGACATTAAGCTTAAGGAATATATATTGAACTACAAAATATAGAAAGAATTAAAGAAAAAAGGACTCATTATATTAAATGCTATCGATAATATCAAGTGGAAACATGGTGTGATGCAGTTCCGCAGTGCCTATACACGAGCCGCCACTGTTCACATAACTAAACGTCTACCAAATGGGTCAGTCATTCTCTTTGATTTATGTAGGAAATAAAGTATACGAACGGTGTTTATTACCACAATTGTAAAATAGAATTAACTCTTTTAAATTATTTGTTACAGAAATAAAACTTCTTCGGCTTGTTCCACAGGGAGCAATCTAGCTAAGCAAACAAGTGACTGTGGTGTAGCTACGACAAGGTGATTGATGTATCGATGACAAGTGATTAATCGAGTCACGAAAAACGACTAAAAGCTGTAAATTTGTTTGATTCAATAATCACTTTCCATATCAAAACGATTCAAGCGGAAAAGTTGGGTGGATGTTCGAGTAATGGCTGTAATAAGTAAAGTTGCAGGAATATAGAGAGAAAAATATTTGTTTTCATAACAAGTAGGATGTTTATGACATGTCATTTATTTAATCCAAGGTATATATTTTCCTGCTGAAAAAGTACGGAGTAGGATCCAAGGTATATATTTTCCTGCTGAAAAAGTACGGTAGTAATCGTGATTTCAGAAGCTTGATTATTAAAAATATTTTATCTGGATATAGCTAGATGCCTTAGCCATATAATTAATATTTTGAATGTTTTAAGGGGATTATCAACGCCCTTAAAGGCAACCTGTGTTCTAAGACTACTTGTGAAAAATAACAACGGTAAATAATATACAGTTTAATTTTAATAAATCAATTGTAACTCGTATCGGTGATCACATGGGCAAACGTGTCACTCTAGTGTTATACTGAAGGTGGTCGGGGTTTGAATTCTGGTAGGATTAACTGAGTTTTTCGCCCACTAAATGGTTTTACACTTTCCCTCCACGCAAAAGCAAATATATTTACTCTAAAATGTTGCCTCCATAATTCCTATTCTATTACCAATTTACATGTTTAACCCACTTCGGTGACCACGTGGTCTAACGCGCTACTCTAACAGTATTATTATTATTATTATTTAGCACCGCGTCTTACTACCCGTTCGGGTTATACGATATAAGAACTAATTACGCTAATGGATTAGGAATTGGGAAGGTTGAGTTAGAGGAAGTGAACCCGCATTTGACGTGGAGGGAGAGTGGAAAACCATTCAGGAAAAACCACCCCCCAGTTCACCCGACCGAGATTCGAACCTTGATCTTCCCGTCCTCAGCAGTCGAGCTCAACAAGACTAGCGCGTTAGCCAACTACGCCACCAAGGCGGGTCTACTCTCACAGTAGACTAGACCGCCGATGATGGGGGAGATCCAAGGTTCGAATATCAGTCGGGTGTACTAAACATAGTTTTTACAAAATTGTTTCCCACTCTTCTTACACGCAAATGTGAGTACACTTACTAAAAGTATAGCCTTACTAAGCCCTAAAAACATCAGCATAATTTATACATAAGCGTGTTGCCCAAACGGGTAGTAAGATTGAGTGGTTCTAAATAAATAACTTTTGCTAGTTGTCACTTACCACCACTCACTTCTACGCTGTGTTTTTGTTTTATAGTCTTAGGAGAGGATGAAGCCTACTCTGCCATCTATTAGAGTTTTAGTGAAGTATTCAAGATATGCTGCGTTAGTGCCATCTAGTAACAATATTTGATACTAACATTAGATCTCACAACTTCGTATTTCTGAAAAGTTAGAACCAGGGGGGAATATAAAGTCACATTTTTTTATAGGAATAATCTTATCTGAAAGCTATAACAGTTACTAAATGTACTCTAACGTATTCATACGTCAAGCCATGTTATATGCAAGTGTCACTTCTTGTAGATTTTTTTAGCACCGCGTCTTACTACCTGATTCGGGCTATATGTTTATGTAATAATTACGCAATTGGTTTTAGGAATGAGGGAGGCTATATTAATAGGAAGTGTACCCACATTTGCGTGGAGGGAGAGTGTAAAACCATTTTGAGGGAAAAAACACTCTCATTACAATCCGACCGAAATTCGAGCTTCGATCTGTTCATCATCGATAGATTTTATTGATACCTATAAAATTACACTTATAATACAGATATTTTATAAATAAATTTTGAAAGTAAGAAAATGTGTAGTCGAGAAACCCCAAGTCTTGGAATTTCTATCTCAGTTTAATTTCACCTGATGACGTTTACATCAGGAACATTCTAGAATAAGTAACTATAAAGCAATAACCACGATTTCACTTCTCTTCTCACACTCAAGTATCGACTACAGCGCTTGGTGGTTGAATGTGTTAATAATGTCAGGATTCCTCGGATTGCTGTAGACCAGATAATGTTAATAATTCAACATTATACCAGTAATCAAAATCTTTACGAATACATTCCCATTCCCCTTAGATTCAATGATATAAAAAAAATATTACTTGAAAATTTTACTATTTAAAATTTTCATCTAAACTAGTGGTTCTCAAACTTTTTTGCATTATAGGCCTATCACTTGGTCATGACTAAAAGTATAATGTACCTCTACGACAAAAAATTTACTCAAATGACAAATGTAGGATAATCAAAGGGGAAAATTTCCCTGATTCACTTCGCCACAGTTGGCTCTCTTGTCATTTTGCCAATTTTCCATTGAAAATCGTTTGCATACCCCAATTTGAGAACCACTGATCTAGACTAAGCATCCTGTATAGCTTTATGGACCTTTACAATATTTATCGACATAGTTTGTCATATATATGAAAATAATGAAAATTTTCCCCCGAAATTTTATGAACAAAACATATATGGCTTTATTTATGGTTCGAACAATATCAAAATTAAGATACAAATACAAATTAGGGGGCTGTGTTACCGTAAAAAGAACTTCAGAGAGCTTCTGGAGGTGTTTAATAATTAGAGTTTTTCCTAGCCTACGACATTTAGGGGACTATTTTACCATAAAAACACTTCAGGAGCTTCTGGAAGTGTTTATTATTTAAAATTTGTCCTAGCCTCAGGCAGTTAGGGGGTTTTGTTGCCATTAAAAAAAACCTTCAGATAGCTTCTAGAACTGTTTATCATTTAGATTTTTTTTCTAGCTTCCGGCAACTGGGGGATGTGCCCACCGAACACCCCCCCCCGCTATTCCCCTGAAATTATTAGCGGGCTACGGCCTTGGAAAGGTGTATTGAATAGTGTTAGTTACAAGTAAAATATGATTTCAATTTAAAGTAATTTCGTTTTTATTAATTTATTTTTTATCACCGTGTCTTACTAACTGTTCAGGTTAGTCGTATATGTACTAATTACGTTAATTAGTTAGGAATGAGAAAGATTGAATTTAGAGGACACGTATCCACATTTGAGTGCATGGAGTGTGGAAAACTATTAAGAAAAAAAAAACCTCAGTACACCCGACTGGGATTTGAATCCCGAGCTCACCGTCATCGGCAGTCTAGTTTATAGCGATAGTGATGCCTTAAACCATGCAGCCACCGAGGCGGGTATTTTAACTATTAATTACGATAGTAGCAGCTTTTTAAATATCGTATTCTTTAAATTGAAAAATATGAAACCTGGACACGGTAATCGAACCCGATACCTTTGGCTTAGTACGCCGATCCAAGTACCACTAGGCTATTCCCTCATGATACGCGTATTCGTACAGTTACCGTTATTGGCCTGCTAAGGACAGCATAAAACCTTCCCGAGTCGAAGGTGCCTGCGTTAGTTGATAGCTCGCGATCTTAATTGAATTGATCATATGTAATTTGAAGATTTACGCACGTCCATCCCAGACTCTGCCTTAAAATATAAGTATTATTATTATTATTAGTAGTAGTAGTAGTAGAAGTAGTAGTATTACCCGCCTCGGTGGCGTAGTTGGCTAACGCGCTTGTCGTGATGAGCTCGACCGCTGAGGACGGGGAGATCGAGGTTCGAATCTCGGCCGGGTGAACTGGGAGTGGTTTTCCCTAAATGGTTTTCCACTCTCCCTCCACGCAAATGTGGGTTCACTTCCTCTAATTCAACCTTCCTAATTCCTAATCCATTAGAGTAATTAGTACTTAAAGAGTATATAACCCGAACGGGTATTAAGACGTGGTGCTAAATATTATCTTTATTATTAGCACCGTGTCTTACTACCCGTTCGGGTTATACGCACTTACGCTAATGTGTAATGGAAGGGTGATTGTTTAACGTGGAATCCGAACCACGGTGTAGGCCTGGCATTCACAAGTTGTGATTAATGCACGTCTTGTCAGAGGTGAAGTAAGTGTTTGGTAATCAGATAAATCTGTGCCGGGACCGAGGATTGAACCCCGGACCCCTTGAACAGAAGTCTGACACCTTACCCCTAGACCACCAAGATATAAGTAAAGAATAACTGGATGGCTCAGTGGTCAGAGCATTGGCGTACTAAGTCAAAGGTCCCTGGTTCGACGCGGCTCGGTGAGATTGACTCTTGACGTATTTCAACACACACACCCTCTCACCAGCACTAGCGGACTTTACTAAAACATTTCAGTATCCACAACAAGCCTGTAGTCAGCCAATAATTTCAGGGGGAGGGCGGGAGGGGTGGGGGTTGGTAGGAACATCCCCCAATTGCCGGGAGTTTTCTAAATATTAAACACCTCTAGAAACTATTTGAAGGGATTTTTATGGCAACAAAACCACCTAATTTGTGCTTTTATCTTAATTTTAATATTGTTCGAACCATAAATAAATCCCTTTATATTTTGTTCATAAAATTTCGGAGTGGGGGGAGGGAGTTGAACCCTAAATACCCCTCACCTCCACCCCCGGCTACGGGGCCTTGTCCACAAAGAGTTTGTTGAAGCGAGTTGCGGCTGAGGTGATCATTTTAAGAAGAAGGTGCTATGATAGCGAGAACAATTTTTTTTTAATGAGCCCCAAGTTAGCATAAGTGAATTCCTACCAACCTCATGAAATGCGTGAGTGAATCTCAAACCTCATCATAATATCTCATATAAGAATAGTATACGATGCTATCCTGCCATCAGAATCGGGAATCGACGGTAATCCTTTAAAACTTTTGTCAAAAAGCCAACACGGTTCATCCAGGTCTATGACTTGACGGAATTACATTGCTTGCGCCCATGTGGAGTTTTACAAATGGTGAGGAAGAAAGGGGGGGAGGGGGAGATTTAGAGTCCCGAGAAAAAATTTCAGAAATTTAATCTCGAAAGAAGGAATTTTTTTAGAGCATATGAATATAATTATGAGCTAATAAACCTGTAGCTCAGTTTGTGGAAATATTAGACAGTACTAATGTACCGTTGTCCAGGGGACGTCCGAATGTACTAATAGTACATTCTTTCCATGTCCCGATGATATGAGATGATGATAGTTAATATGAGGGTGTGGAACCAGTGTAAACACTTAAAACTAAATTAAACCTAGTTATCTAAACCTTGGTGACTGTTGGGATAATTTTCCTTTCGGGAACAATACCTAAGGTACCAGCTAGGAATCGAACCAGAGACCCCTGGGCTCGTAGAAAGGTGCACCACTGGACTGGTTAACGTAATTAATAACATATAAGTACATCCTGAATGGGCGAGGGAGGAAAACCAGCGTTACCTACCCTGGCAACACTCCACGGCACGTCATTGGCGATCATAAATAACAAATGCTATTGTATTTTGAACTATAACTAGTTGTAAGTATATTTAAGGTAGCACGCACGTGGTGTCAGCTTAGTCAAGGTATTGTGTGGGCGTGGGAACACCCGCTCAACTCGTGGTTTTGTGTAAATAAAGACATTTCATGTAAGCTCGTTAACTGGTTAAGCTGTACACAAACAAACATTTGTGTTCTAGCATTGTTGTCGACCTGAAATTATACATGAAAATAAAAAAAATTGGAGGTAGGCAATGAAGGTCATTGTTACAGATATTGTCTGCGCGCGTCAATGCCGTCAAGGTAGCGATTAGCGACCTTTACAGCAGGGGCACCCACAGGGAGAGGCTGGGGGGCAGTTGCCCTCCCCCCCCATAAAGACTTTTGAGGTTGGATAAATATTAGAAGTAGGCTCATCCCGTCCAACACTAGCGCTAAAACAGTGCTCCCAGCCAACAGAGAGTTATAGAATATAACTAACTATTACTAACACCCACCATCAGGCCATCTGCTGAATTTAGGGTTGATAGTTTGGCGCATGCGCGAGCAATTCTGACAGCATTCGCCACTCAAATCATCAACGTCAAGTGTCCACTCACAAATTTGGATAAACTTGAAAAAAAACCACTTATTTTTAGGAGACAAGGGTTGCCTTAAAAAGCGTCTTTTAAGGGGGGGGGGATTCCATACCCCCCGTTTTGTCCCCCTCATGGAGAAAAATCCTGCGGGTGCCCTTGATTTACAGGTTAATTAATCATGGGCCAAACACATAAACTGGATCGCAGATAGTTTGTTCACTATTTAGCGAGAGGGAAAATTCAATAAAAAAAAATTAACCTTGCTAGGACACAAACTCGTGACACTTGGTCAATCCTTTACCTCTTTCCTACACCGGGCATTACTGGCCATCCGGGATTGCCGCATATTTTTACACTGATTAAATGGGGATGAGTAAGGTAGAAGTTATAGGAAATGTACAAGTATTTGCGTAGATGAAAAATTAGAAACCATTTAGGAAAAAAACTAAAACATGCTCAATACACCCCGACGGGATTTGAACGGTAAACTATTAGAGTTTGACATTCATGCCACGTGCCTACCGACGTGGAGAGTTAGAATATTTTATGAAATTAAAAACACTAAAATAATATTCTAGCACTTTTTGGTGGAGTGCACCATTTTAACTACGCAAAATACAAAAAAATTAAATCTAGTTTTATAGTAATTATCAAGCCTGTGCGAACATTCGAATTTTCGAATCTTAATTAGAATCTTGCAAATATTCGGATTTGATTCTAGCTTTATAGTCTTATTATTAGAGAGATTCTTGGTGGATTCGTAATTTTGAATCTAAGTAAATTTCAGATTTGGATTCGATGAGTTTAGTTCGAAATTCAAATCTTTTCATACTTAAGAATAATTTCAACTTTCTATGGTCTTAAACAGGAAACCATCATATAAAATTGCAATTTATTTCTTTTATAACCTTTCATAAGTTATTCATAAGGCTTTGTTTACTTATTTAACTTAAGATTAAGTTTAAAATATTTTCAAAGACTCCTAAGGATATGTTATTTGATTTGGATTTGAAACATTTTCAAAATAAAATATGCGATTCGGATTCGATTAGAAATTTTATTTTTAGTATGATATTCGATTCGAAAAAAATTCTGAGCATAATATTCGATTCGGAATCAATTAGAGCTGGTTTGCCAAGATTTGAATTCGACATGAAATGGAAAATCATGGATTCGCACAGGCTTTGTACTTAAGTAATTCACCTTTTAACTATTATGATATAATTGCTGTGCATATATTGTATTCTAATCTAGACGCTTACATCTTACAATATCTGGTTGAATATTAAGATAACCAATCGTAAGACACACCAACATTTCACGAGACGCGTTTTCACGAACTTTTACTTATATAATTAAAATGACCATCAAAACAAACTAAGGTGTATTGTTGTTGTTTTAAATGTAAAATACTTACTAAAATATAAATATTTTCACTAAAATGAATATTTTACACATTAAATGTGAGCTATAGCCAATTTTGTTGATTAAGATGTGAATAACCCAAATCTATATATATATATATTTTTTTTCAGAAGCAGACGTTATTGTACTTTACCTTTGGTTCCCAAAAAGAGTGTCAGAAAAAAGATAACAACTGCACTTAATTTAAGTTGCTACCATTATTAACATACAAAAAAAGATAATCTGTTTACCAACATTACATATCGAAATTCTACTTCTTATTTAACGAAATCCATTCACCTTATTTATCAAAAATAAATGACCTCTACTAATCTTTGTTTGCAGAAGACTTGAAGATTACACTCGTATTTATAACAAAAACACACTTGTAAGATATTCCGTAAAAGTACTCCGCTAGGATTACACCAATGATTAACTGGACAAGAGATATAGTCTCATCAATGTGTTTTCTCTTTGGTTCATTATCTCCACAAAAATAATTTACAGTATATTCATTTAGCTAGTTGTTATCTTAGCTCTGTTGCCTGGAGACTAATCATTAATAATGGTAGCATTTCCTTTGTTAATTTACCTTCCGTTTACACGTCGAGTTATCCAGAAACAACAATGAAACAAAAATAACTGATTGGCTCAAAATACATTTATGAAGATACTAGCCAAGGTGGGAAATTAGAATGTTTACAAAAAGAATTAAAGCTCCTTTCAAATGTAGGCCTATTTATACGTCAAATTATTGTATTCAACTAAAATTGGTAGGCTACCTACGACACATCGTACATACTTTCTCATAGTATATTGTAGTTTGAAACAAAATTGTCAATAATCAGGGGTTTATTTTCAATAAATCACCCTTAAATAAGCTTTCCTCCGAAAAACATTGTTTTATTACTCATTGTTAAACACACTTTAGACATAGATTGTGAACAAATTTTTTTGAACCATTTAATAAAAAATAATAACATACCAGCCATTAGTAAATAGCCCATAAATGATTTTTTCCTAACCCGCCCCCCCACCCCCCCTCAAAAATCCATTCCCTCAGACATCTATTAAAAAAAAAAGTTTGAGAAGTTTCTAAAACTTTTAATTGAATTTTTAAAAATAAGTAAAAAGTAAACCCTCAAACTATCATTAAATTTAGAGCTAGAATTAAAATCACAATTTTGCCTTAAGATGTGACCATTTAACATCTTAATATTAGGTTTTCCTTTTTGTCCCATGGGGGACAGACAAAATGGTAAGACCCACATTCTTGGGTTTGGGGCATACAAAACGTAAATATTTATCATAATCTCTTGAGGCCGAAAATTTTCACGAATAACGTATTCTACCACTATAAATTTTGACAAAGTCATTTCAATGCCGATAATATTTTTAAACTTAATCAATATCGATAGCATTTCGAATATAATTGTTCTTTTTCCTAAACTACCTTCGTACTAAGGTTTCACTATATTTAAACTACACCTTTCCCCATAAATAATACATAAATAAAGAAATAAATATACTCTACAAGTATAATTCTCTATTTAAAAAAAAATTGTTCATGAGGTAATATAAGATGGTTATTGACCTCATCATTCAGTTCAAGTTTTAATTTAATTCCCCTTCTCGTAACATAATATTTGTTTATTGATATGACGTAGATCGAACTCACATAATTTATTATCACGCTATCTATGAGTTAATTAATAACCTATATATTATCTTTATAAAAGTTTAATAAACAGTGGCACAGTTTTTCTTCATTTTAGATTTCAAATTATTAATTACATAATTATTTACTTAAATCCTCAACTTTCGAACATTAAATTAATTTTCTCTTAAATTTTTGGTACACTTTAAATAATATAAGATGAACTTTTACCTAAATATTATTCCAAACCTTTGTGAACAATACTGTTTTTAATATTTCCAATATAAATAGTGTAACATTCTTAAACTATAAATAGTTTGATTCTGTATATAAAACTGCGTTATCTGATTTGTCCAAACAAAAAGTCTACCATTTACATTGGTGTTAAGGCCTGTGTACAAGAGAACAAAGTTTAAACCATTAATGTCAAAGTGTGGAGCGTGGGCCACTTATGGCATATCAAGATTTCGACCTTCAATAGTTTATTATTATTACACGATGTCTTACTACCCGTCCAGTATATTATAATTTATTTACATTAATGAGGTAGGGAAACAGGAGGAAGGTAAATTTGAGAGGAAATGCACCTACATTCACAAGGAGGGAGATTGGGGAAACTCCGACATCTCCATTTGAGAAGTAAAAACATTTTTTTATGTGTGTGTTTTTGGGGAGCGGGCAATTTAAATGTGAGGTGGGGGACTAAGGCCAAAATAAATTTGGGGCGCCTTCATAAATAAATTGTACCTCCTTCCCCCAAATAAATTAAAGTACATTGTCAACAATGGCGCCCCTAACACATGTTCAAGGAAATTTGATCTGTAACTGATTTGATTCAAACTAAAGAACGAGTAGATGCTCCCAAGTAGAACAAACTTTTTAAAAATAAAAATTCAAATCCCTCACTTTAGGAAATGTATTTCCCTTTACTAAAGATTATATATATTTATTTTATTATCTAACACCATGTCTTACTACCCGTTCGGTTATACGCTTAAGTATTAATTAAACTAGTGAGTTATGAATTGGGAAGGTTGAATATAGAGGAAGTGAACCCGCATTTGCGTTGGGGGAAGAGCGGAAAACCATTTAAGGAAAAACCCGCCCCCAGTTCACCCGAGCGAGATTCGGACCTCGATCTCCCTGTCCTCAGCAGTGTAGCTCAACACGAAAATAGCGCGTTAGCTAACTACACCACCGAGGTGAGTAAAGATGTATAAAGGATTTGTTTGAAGCGGCAAGGATTATATTTATACACACAGAAGAAGCTAAAGAAACTATGTTTAATAAAATTAAGTTTTATATATTAAAACTCCTATCTTTTTTTTTATGATTACCAAACCCTTCCTTCACCTCTGACAAGACATCTTGTGAATGTGGGGAATGCCAGGCCTCCACCGTGGTTCGGATTCCACGTTAAACTGTAGGTCCTTCATTTCATCTCCCAATCAACCTACCATTACACATTAGCGTAAGTGCGTATAGCCCGAACGGGTAGTAAGACGCGGTGCTAATAATAATAATAATAATAATAATAATAATAATAATAATAATAATAATAATTTTATGGTATTAACAAATTTTAACCAGACTTTTACTTTATCTCAACCCTTCGGAGAAAGGAGTACTGTGATCGTAAAAAAAACTAACTCGATATTTTGATAAACATCGACGTTCCATGACCCCTTGAAACCGAAAAAGTTGTTTTTGCGATGCCGTCTGTCTGTCTGTATCTCAGACTAGAGCCGAAACTATTTTACCGAACGGGATAAAATTTATTATCTAGAGTTTTAATAATAAAGGGCAAAAAGAGAGAGGAAAAAAAGAATCGATTTTCTAGAAATACCCTTTAAGGTGCGGCAGAAGGGAGCACAAGTATTTTTACCTATTTTTATAGAATATAAATTGTTTGTCCAAAATAAATCAAATATTTCTCCAGTGGCAACATATAGTTTAGTTTTCTGCACATGGTAATATCAACAGATCTTGAATATCTGTCAAGGGATGTCCTGGGATTTTGTCAAAACTTTTTAAATAAAGAGAAAAGGTGTTGACAAATCTCCATGGCACCCTTGACAGATATTCAAGATCTGTTGATATTATTACGTGCAGAAAACTAAACTCTTATGTTGCTACTGGAGAAATATTTGATTTATTTTGGCAAAAAAAAATGTAATGCTCTAAAAACTGTAAAATTACTCGCGCTCCCTTAGGAAGCACCTTAACGATTTTGATTAAATTTAGTATCAAGGCATTGTTTAACAATACAAACAAAATGGATATTCTTATTTCCCAACGAAAATGACTTTGATTTTACATAAGCACAAATTTACAATTTGGATCGTATATCTGCAACTATTTGAGATGGGGAAATAACTCATGGTTGTTAATTTGTAGTAATATTAAATATAAAAATATTTCATTTGAAATATACTTTTATAAAATCAAATAGTTTCAGCCATAAGATAAAATTAATTCGTTTTTAGAATCACGTCTTATTACCCATTCAAGCTATACGCATATGTGCTAAACACACTAATGTGTTAGGGTTTAGGGAAGGTTGAATTTAAAGGAAGTGTACCCGTATCTGCGTGGAGATAAATTGGAAAAAATCATTCGGGGGAAAGCATCCTCGGCACACTCGGCCGGAATTGAACCCCGATCTCTCCGTCTACGACAGTCTATTGCCGGGGTAGCGCCTTAGACCATGCGGCCACAGAAGCGGGTGAAATGGTTTGTTTTACTCTTTTTTTTGGGTGGGGAGAGGTGTTTCTATTTGCTCAGTGTTTCTGTAACAATGTTTAATTTATGATCTTTGGTGAAATGTGATGGATTCTCTTTTTCTCCGTTATGTTTCTGCAACAATGTATACTATTTCGTTTCACTTATCTTACGAGTTTGAAGTAAATGTCTTCAGTTTAAGGTAAAGAAAGTGTGTGCGGAAAACCATAACTTAAAAAAAAAATTCTTTAAAGAAATAGTGAACCGGAAACCATTCGTTATGCATGGATCCAATTGAAGGCCGTGAAACGATAATAATTTGTCCACCCCTTGATTTTTAAGGTAATATTTTAGACGTTCGTTCCGACCTTTCTTTCACCCCCCTCCCCCTTCCCACCTTCTCTCCTCCCCTTGTCATCAAACCCCCTCGCTGATAACACATTGACACTCATTGTCTCTACGAGAAAAGACCGACAAACAGAGATCAGAGACCGCCTAGAAGAAGAAGAAAAACTCTCAACCACTCTTCCAGGACTAAATGTTCGGTAGTGTAGAACGCAAGGAAGGACCAAAGGACCCGCATCCTTTCAAAGAGTGCTACCACCTACTACCGCGATGGCTTCAAGAGGTAGGCAAGAAAAAAAAACACGTAATAAATAACAATTAAAACATAATATTACATCGCTCTTAATTTATAACAACCCGCTTTGGTGACCTCACGCTCTAACGCGCTACTCTCAAGTTGTACTAGACTGCCGAAGATGAGATCAGGGTTCGAATCTCAGTCTGGTGCACTGAGAATGGTTTTCCCTTAGTGTTTTCCCACTCTATCTCTTCCTACGCAAATTCGAATCTCAGTCTGATGCACTGAGAATTATTATAATTATTATTAGCACCGCGTCTTACTACCCGTTCGGGTTATACGCACTTACGCTAATGTGTAATGGTAGGGTGATTGTGAGATGAAATGGAGGACCTACAGTTTAACGTGGGATCCGAACCACAGTGGAGACCTGGCATTCCCCACATTCACAAGATGTCTTGTCAGAGGTGAAGGAAGGGTTTGGTAATCAGATAAATCTTTGCCGGGACCGAGGCACTGAGAATGGTTTTCCCTTAATATTTTCCTACGCAAATGCAGGTGCACTTAATCTAAATTAAAACCTTCATAATGCCTAACACATTAATGTAAATAGTACAGAAGCGTATAACCCGAACGTTTAGTAAGACAATGTGATAAAAAAATATAATTATGTTAAACATAATTTTATTTTATTATTTACATTTAATAATGACACCTAGACACGGGAATCAAACCTGGGACCTTTGGTTTAGTACACCAACGGTCTAACCGCTGAGCTATCCAGTAATTGTCCCGTGCTCAGGGTCATTCTTCACACATATGAAGGGTACTAGGGAAAAAGTTACGTTACACACATTTACAAGGACAACCTTTATATCTCAAACCCCGTAAGGAACCCAACAAATACTCATTATTTTTATAAATTGATATAAATAGGACAGATACCTCATTTAACCATAATCTTAAGTACATTTAAAGGTATCATGATCGTCTAACAGATGGCAGCACCAACTGAATTTGAGTTAAAATTAGACTTACCCCCTTTTTACCCTGTACTCTTCATTTTTTTTAAATAGGCAGCCGCAATATAAGTTAGGATTGATTTTTTCTTGTCCCTACCGGGAATCGAACCCGAAACTAAAGAAGGTTGACACACTACCAGCTGAGTTAAAGTGTCGGACAAGGATGTTGTAGAAAATAGTGACGTAAAAATATTTTAATGAAAGGGAATGGGGGGCAGTTAGCGGAAGAATTAAAACCTCTCAGGGACTTGTGAGAGGGGGGTTTCACTCCCTCAACCCCACAACATAAAGAGTAGTCCCAATGTTCTCCAACGTAAGCGTTTGAAGCTATTTGGAGTGGTCCTCCCCAATTCCTCCCACTGGTAAAATCCTGTTCAAAGTATCTTACTCGTCCGGGATGTATCTGATTACCAGGATGTAGTCCTTCAGCAAGAGATGTCCTGTGGTACGTCGTGTTCTTCGGGTTCGCCATCAACTACATGGTGCGCATCAACATCAACATCGCCATCGTGTCGATGGTGCGTCCGAGGCGGGCGGAACCGTCCAACACGATGGTGCACGCCAGCGAGTGTTTCGTCGACAAGACACACCCCCTGTCTGGTGATGGCGGCAACACTTCTGCTGTGATCCTCGCGGCCAGGATGTACGAGGTGAGGGCAGGATTAAAGTAGTCAAGGTGGTGATGGCTCGACATCTCCCTCTAACAATCTCACAGGTCCTCTTGATAGAGTAGTCAAGGTGGTGATGGGATGACATCTACCTCCAACACCCTCACAAGCCCTCTTGATAGAGCAGTCAAGGTGATGATGGCACGACATCTACCTCCAACACCCTCACAGGTCCTCTTGATAGAGTAGTCGAGGTGGTGATGGCACGACATCTACCTCCAACAATCTCACAGGTCCTCTTGATAGAGTAGTCAAGGTGGTGATGGCATGACATCTCCCTCCAACACCCTCACAGGTCCTCTTGATAGAGTAGTCAAGGTGATGATGGCACGACATCTCCCTCCAACACTCTCACAGGTCCTCTTGATAGAGTAGTCAAGGTGGTGATGGCAGGACATCTCCCTCCGACAATTTCACAGGTCCTCTTGATAGAGTGGTCAAGGTGGTGATGGCAGGACATCTCCCTCCAACACTCTCACAGGTCCTCTTGATAGAGTAGTCAAGGTGGTGATGGCAGGACATCTCCCTCCAACACTCCCACTGGTCCTCTTGATAGAGTGGTCAAGGTGGTGATGGCAGGACATCTCCCTCCAACAATCTCACAGGTCCTCTTGATAGAGTAGTCAAGGTGGTGATGGCATGACATCTCCCTCCAACAATCTCACAGGTCCTCTTGATAGAGTAGTCAAGGTGGTGATGGCAGGACATCTCCCTCCAACAATCTCACAGGTCCTCTTGATAGAGTAGTCAAGGTGGTGATGGCAGGACATCTCCCTCCAACAGCCTCACAGGTCCTCTTGATAGAGTAGTCAAGGTGGTGATGGCAGGACATCTCCCTCCAACAATCTCACAGGTCCTCATGATAGAGTAGTCAAGGTGGTGATGGCATGACATCTCCATCCAACAGCCTCACAGGTCCTCTTGATAAAGTAGTCAAGGTGGGGATGCCACAAAATCTCCCTCCAACAATCTCACAGGTCCTCTTGATAGAGTAGTCAAGGTGATGATGGCATGACATCTCCCTCTAACACTCTCACAGGTCCTCTTGACACAGTGGTCAAAGTGGCTGAACTTCTTAAATCCCGGTCAGAGTCTCTCAAGAGATTTATTATTTTGTACCATCCATATTGTTACATCCCATGAACTAAACGTGTCTCGTATTTTCTGGTTCGCTCATGACAGATAGGCCAGGGTTTTAATACCATCCAGGTGAACTGAGAACATTCCCTCGCCGCTTCCCTTTCTCCCCCCCACCTTGAATGATGTTCTACTTCCCCTAAACACAAATGCGAGTATATTTTTTATCAATTCAGATTTAACTTTCTACTCCAAGTGTTATCAAATGCTGATAACCAGGACGGGTATTAAGATGGAATGTAAATAAAAATAACTTCCCCTCGTGTTCTAACCATTTGAGCAGTGGCGGCTCATGTATAGGCACTGCGGAACTGCAGCACCCCCTATTTCCACTTGATATTATTGATAACATTTAATATAATGAGTCCTTTTTTCTTTAATTCTTTATTTATTTTTGTAGTACAATATATATTCCTTAAGCTTAATGTCAGTACTTCAGTAGCCATCCTCCAGTTTATGAAAAAGATACAAACATCTTTGTATGGAACTGTGCGCTCACAGTGCCAGCGACGTGGTGTTTCATTGTTGTGCGCAAGCGTACATAGGAGGGGGTGGTGAGGCAGGCGGGACTGCCATGTAGAGAGAGCACTGTTGTTCTCGCAGTGCCGGCTCTGGCGTGGTGGTGGAAGGAAGTTTTATTTTACTCAGTGTGTGTTGTGCTTAAAAACCGTGTACCGTATTCTTGAATGTGATAAAATGTAGAAGAGTGTAGAATTAGATTATTATTCTGCTTCCAGCTATTTTATTTGATTCTTTTTTTTCGGTTATTTTATTTAACAGAAAGACTAAATGCGCTTGCAGTACTTTCAATGGAGAAACATTTCCTCGATTGTCATCCAGAGATCAAGGAGAAAATTATTGAACTTTTTGCGCAAATTAAAACAAGAAGAATGGATTTCATTTTTAAATGAATAGATCAAGCTTTAACTGTAACGATTTAAGTTAAAGTAAGTAAAAAAAATTTTTGTTGTTGAGATTTTATCAAGTTCCTGAATAAATTTTCTTTTTATACATGTTTTTTTCCTTTTACACAATTTTAAAACAAACGCTAAACATTTTCTGGAGTAGCACCCCCACTAATTTTAGCTACGAGCCACCACTGCATTTGAGATATTCGCATTTAATCTCACTAAATTGGTAGAGAAGAGAAAGGTGGAATTTAGAGCAGGACGTGGTAGTACATGAGTACAAAGATTGCGAATAGTGAAATTTTCTTAGCTTGTTTGATACTAAATTGGGCTCTCAATGGTTTCAAGGGCTTAATTATTCACCAGGACAGAGTGTGCCTGTGTAAGTAAACACAACCTGCACAGCTGTCAGACTGTCCTGATCACTTCATGGTACCAAAAAATCTGATAGAAAGGACCCCCCCCCTTTTTTTAGGAAATAAGGACCTATTTTTTTTTACTAGTCATTCAAATACAAAGGACCAGTGCAAGGGTTTCATCCGTCCATATGGGAGATTTCAAATTTGTATCCCCCGTTGTATTCTGCATAATATAAATAAACCACACTCCCAGCCATAATAATAATAATAATAATAATAATAATAATAATAATAACAACAGGGTGCCGAAGAACCACACAAAAAAGAAATTAAAAAATACATTTAGATAGAATACGCTTCTACTCTCACCTTATTGAAGGGCTGGCCCTGCAAACACTCAACTTACAAAATAGCTCTACTCTAGAATAAACAAAGTAACCTCCCCTCCCCCATACTCCTCCCCCTTCTCTCGGAAACCAGCAATTCATAACGGCTAGAAGGAGATCCTCAATCCTGCCAATGATAAAACAATAAAGCCGTGCTTGAAATCGATCCCAGAATCATAATAATATAGTAAAATATAATCAATGTTGACCACAAAAAAACTTTTTTTAAAATAAAAATTCCTTCCTACCAAAACTATACCACATGAACTTTGTTTTGACCTGCCTCGGTGGCGTAGCTAGCTAACGCGCTAGTCATGTTGAGCTCGACTACCGAGGACGGGGAGATCGAGGTTCGAATCTCAGTCGGATGAACTGGTGGTGGTTTTTACTAAATGGTTTTACACTCTCCCTCCACACAAATGCGGGTTCACCTCCTCTAAATTTAACCTTCCCGATTCCTAAGCCATTAGCGTAATTAGTACTTAAGCGTATAACCCGAACGGGTAGTAAGACGCGGTGCTAAAAAAAACAGCAACTTTGTTTTGTCTGACGGTTGTAGGCGAGTCGTTACGACTGGGATGAGTACAAGCAAGGCTTGGTGTTGGGGGCCTTCTTCTGGCTGTATTGGCTCACCCAGATACCAGGCAGTCTACTGGCGCAGCGCTACGGAACCAAACTGGTGTTCGGACTAAGCAACTTCATCCAGTGCCTTCTGGCGTGTCTAATACCTGCTGCGGCGAGGATCAACTACCGAGCCCTTATCTTCATCAGGTTCCTTCAAGGTGTAATCGGGGTGAGTAGGACCTCCCCTCAATGTGGGGTGGGAGAGATGCGAGCAGAGGTTTGAGTATTTTCATAATTTTTATGGTTAAAAGCATTTTTCATCCGGAATAAACAGAAATAGTGCTTCAGTTGAAACTTTTAGTTTAATATTCTACACAAGTCATGGTTATCTTAACAGAACTTTTCCAGGACAGCCAAACTAACCTTAAGAACAAGCGTGCACCACATACCAATCAACTCTGTGATGCACTCGGCAAGAAGCATAGTGAATTTACACAAACACTAACTCATACGGATCATCTATGATTAAACATTAATGGAGATAAAGGGTTAACAGAAGTTCCTAATACAGAACATTGTTGAAATATTAAATACTATTTGGATAATAAATGCACAGAAACGACCGTTTTTGACCCTTTTAAAATAGCTTCACAGATAAGCACTGTGGATAAATCTTTATTCTGTCATGATAGGGAAATACTGTATTTATTAACAAGAAACTTTGTCGCTTTGTCACCCATCGGCATCACGGAAAATGTTGAGTAATCATTCAAATACGAATGCAATGCACACATTCCTAGAATATTGTTGATATTTTATTTTCACTTTAGCTCCCATACCTAGCGCACACACAAAGCCAGGTGTGAGCTGAGTTTGGCCTGCTATGATGAACGCTCTTTAAGGTTCAAGCATAACTGCATACATTAATTATCATCAGGGCACCATATCTTGTCTACTTATGTTATGTTATGTTATATGTTTCAATGTAGTGTATGTTTTCGAGAGCCCCTCGGGGCTGGTGTTAACTATTTTTTGTTCATTTATGTTTCTCGTGTCATTATTCATGTTTATTATTGTTAGATGTTTTGAAATAAAATAATCACATACAAAAAAACAAACAATAATTATCATCATAAGCAATGTAGGCCTTATGAAAAAATTAATGGCCTACTACGATTCATTTGAAATGTTTAAGGGTTTGTCTTGGCCAGCGATGCACAAGCTGTCAGCAAACTGGATTCCTCCCAATGAAAGAAGCAAGTTCATGACATCTTATATGGGTGAGTGATTGTTGGAGGCAAAGAGTTTCCAGCAGTTTCGGTTGGATGTTGTTTCATCACTACATTACGATCAAAGATTGTTATATTTAGACCAGAGAAGCGTATTAAGAAAGCATAGAAACTAGTCGTCTACAATAAATGGTGGCTTACACCACTATCTGACCCCAATGGAGAAAGGGATTTCCTACAAATAAGCGAAATTATAGTTTATTAAATTAATATTATAAATTCAATAATTTAATCATTTTACAAATCTAACTTAACCTCACTTGCATCATTAGAATTTTTACTTAAATATAATATGTTTTAACTGTTTTCACTAGAAAAAAATTACTCACACACATATATATATTTTCAAAAATAACTGTTTAGAATAATCATCCCCATATCGAAATGTAAACATGACATATAAAAGTATTTAATACTAACATTTATAAGGATTGAATCCAATACATGCCTAATTAATGTTTTACCATGTTTTAATATGTTCTAATACGTTTTTAATATATATGTTTATTTTATGACTTTTAAATATTGTGAATAACTATACTGCCCTATATGTATATTATAACTGATTGTTAACTATTATATAACCACTTGTTTGATTGATTTCTCCCAAAATAAACGCTACCTATTTTTACAGGTAGTTCTGTGGGTGCGGCTCTGACGTTCCCGATGTGTGGACAGCTCATAAGCTGGTTCGATTGGCCTTCAGTGTTCTACACGACCGGCGTTTTGGGGAGTGTATGGTTCGCAGCCTGGTGGCTCCTTGTCTACGAAACTCCTGCGCAACACCCCCGCATCTCAGACTTGGAGAGGAAATACATCGAGACCAGTCTTGGGAGCTCGATCTCTGAGAAAAGGGTGAATTTAAACTTGGGGTCTACATTTGTATATTACCTGCACTGATGAGAATGGAAACAAAGGTGTTAGTCTCGTTTGGTTTATCTTGTGACTCAAAAGTGTGCTCAGTAATTCTTAAATTTGATAGTTTTCGATGCTCTCAAATATATTATATGGTTACATTTTAAATTTGTTCAAAAGCTTTGTTTTGCTCTTTTGTTTGATCCAAGAAAAAGTGGATTTGATCCCTCACTAATTACAAGAATGGAGTTTAATCAGGGGCGGTTCATGATTTGGAGCGCTGCCCTCCCTGCAAAATAAATCAAAAGAAGAAAGAAACATATTTTGAAATTCATACCAATTTTCTCATATTTTTTCATTACATAGTGAAAAACATAAATCAATCTAAGAAATCGTTATATCTTCTTCCCATTTTATTGAAGAAATTAGCGAAAACATAATAGCGTCATTGCGTGATATAAAGCATGCCTATGTTAACAAGCACTTTGGCAGCTGACGCAGCAACAACCTTGAACTCTACATACGTCACAGGGTGGCTGCCAAGTCAACCTGGCGTTACCTTCTTTGACCAAACCAAGTTTCTCGGGCAGAGCTAATGTGTGGTCTGCTGCTCGGCTATCTGTCGTTGAGTTGTATTGCGTGTGTAACGCTACCGGTTTTCATTCGTGTTTTTGATTACATTAGTGAGTAATGAAAGTTTTCAATACTAAAAAAGATAATTGAATTTTGGTCCTTTATCATTAGTATAAAAGTTTTAAATTAAAAACAATGCAAGGCCAGTGCCCGATTTGAACTTATTCAAATTATAAACTTACTGATACACTAATTCTTAAAGTATATTGTGTGTATAGTGTTCAAGATAGTGTTAAGAACTTATTTATATAATTTTTGTTCACTGGTGTGGGGTGGGTGGATTTTACGATGGACAAGCTTCGACTTCGAACCAAGTTAGTTGTTATACTTTTTATATATGGCTTTTATTAACTTTATTATTTTTATACCTTTTATAGTCTAGTTTGTCATTTAAATACGGGATGGTATAAGGTTGGTCTAAACTCTAAGGTAAGTTGTTGTCTACCTAATTTGAAAAGTTTTAAGAGATCACCCCTCCCTTAAGGTTTACTCACGAGCCGCCACTGAGTTTAATTTTCTGGACATTGTGATTATTAAGTTAGCAACATTCAGAAATTATTCAACTTTTTATTCGTGTTGATCTTAGAAATCTAAAAATAAAGTTTCGTTTTTGCTGTTTGAGTCCAGAAAAAAGAAAAAGAAACTTTTTGTCAAACAGACCCACAAAAAAATAATTAAATTGTGATTAAAAATTTATTACTAATATCACACAATGATACATCACATAGGTACTCCCTGGAATCTATCAAATTCCTGCGGAGGTACGAGTACCACGATTTGGGGAACAAAATTACTTATCCAATTTAAAAAAAACTATCACACAGTTGCATTTTTTTTATTGATACAGTTTGTGATGTATTTCTGAAGTTCAAAATGTTACTTTGTGTTTTAGCCGCCCACCCCTTGGAGAAACATACTGCTCTCTGGTCCTGTGTGGATGTGTATTCTGGCCCAGTGGGGTAACATATGGGGCCTATTCACACTCATGACGCAGGCACCCACCTACTTCAAGAATATACACGGCTGGGACATCCGCATGGTAACACTTTCAACGCTCTGTTAAAGTAGAGATGGGCGCAATCGGGCAACTTTACTCGGACCTTGTTATTCTTTTATTTTCTCTTTTCTTACCGGCTAGGTAAGAATCGACCTTATTGTCTGGACTGTTTACCGTGTTATTTCCATTTAAAAGATATATTCCCCTAGAGCTCATTTTTCACCAACAGTTTCTGCTGCTACACAAAAATGACCCTTTATGGTTTAAATGTTGCATATGCATTCTCAACACAAAATACTCGCAGATGTAACGTACACAATCGAAAAGCATTCTAACTAAGCATATCACATTTCCAATTCTTTTTAAAAGTATTTGGTGAAAATTATTCAATTTTTTTACTCAGCACCTCGGCAGTCTTATTTCCACAATCGCATATAACGAAACTAATTATTGTCTTTCTTAATTATATTGATTATAATTTCTCCTTAGTAAAATATTATTTATATATTTAAACTAATTAGAGTAAGATACAAAATAGAAAAAAAATAAAATAAAGCTGTTTTCACTTTTAAAAAGGTAAAATTATTATCAATTTCTCATGAATGTATACAGAAAGGTTTATTTTACTAAAAAGAGTACACAACATTTTTTTGTGTGTGTGAAACACTTCTTAAAACGCATACTTTCATATTGACAGTACAAGCAACGTGAAACCAGAAAATAAGGGGATGGAGGTCATTGTCAGTGTCGACTGCTTACTACAGGAAGAGATTATTTACATGTGATTACTGATTAGTATCGAATCTCAATGCAAGACTCTTGAGGACTGTTCTGTTGTCCAACCAATTACCATGGGACGATTTGACTAGATGATTCGCTAAAAATTACTCGAGTAATTACTCGATTCTTAGAATTACCCAAATGTGCCCCTCACTGTACTAAAGTAGTCTAATTTGAAATTAATTAATCAATTAATGGTAGCGTCTAACCCACATTGGTCTAATGCGTGGTCTTACGCGTCACTCTCGTGTTAGCCTGGTTTACTGGCGATAAAGCAGACTTAAAATCCTTGTCAGGTGTAGTGAGGGTGGTTTCACCATTAAATGGTTTCCACTCTCCCTTGATGCAAATTTGGGTAAATTTCTTCTAAACCAATAACTTTCTCATCTACATTTAACTGAACCATAATTAAGTAGGTTGAGTGATTCAGTTAAGTAAAACTTGGTTAAGTTTTCATCCTTCAACAACTAAGTTGGCATTTCTGAAGTCAACTTAATGTCAAGTCCTCCCTTCCTCCTGAAGGAGATGCCATGTGGTATCAAGAGAGTGGTGTGTTTATGAATATATGTTAGTATGTTAATTGTGCTTCATTCTCTACAGCTATATGATAAAATACTATCAATGTTGATTGCAAAATAGTTACATAATTAATAAAAGAATTCAATTTTAAGTAAAGTCAATACTATGTCAGTCTAGTATAAATAAACATAGAGATATATGATGCAAAGTAAGAACCGTGAAGGCATCAAAATATAAGTTCATGAAAAAGTTTGGTAATACAATTACAAGTCAATATCATTTAGATAAACATATAATAACAAAGATTTAAGCTCTAATGTTTATCTAAATGACTGACATAGTTATTAACTTTACTTAAAATTGAATTTTTCTATTTATTATATAATTCGTTCCTTATTAACCATTAATATGTTTTTAAAAAAATAGTTTTTTTTAATGCTCTTTCTAGTGTGTTCTTATTGTAGCTATAGGTATACATATTTCCAGTTCTAAATAAGTTTCAATGCTGTATTTTTCTTACAAATATTTTAAGAAAAATTATGGTTGTCCTATATTTCAGACTGGTTTGTTGTCTGGCCTGCCTCACCTTTGTCGTATCATCTTCTCCTACCTCTCTGGAGTAACTGGTGATTACCTGCTGAGGAAAAATCTCATGTCGCGCACGGGAGTCAGAAAGATCGCCACAAGTTGCTGTAAGTCACCAAACACAGTTTCTCTCTCTCTCCAAGATCTCCTCTTCTAAAAATCTATCGATAAGTAAGGAGGTACAAACATGAGAATAAAAGCAAATAGAAGGGTCAACATAATACGACTTGTGCGACAAAAAAGAGGAAAAGTTTTTTTTAAATTTAAAATTCCTGCCACTTGACAAAGAGGTTATAGCTGTCCTTTAAAAGCAAAATCGTGTTCCCACTGTTTACTATTTTTTCCTTACCCCACTTCCCCTTTTTGTGTCTACACGAGTTTGGAGTATATTTTAGGAGGTTGTGTTACACATTTAACAATTTGTCCAAAAGAATTGCAATAGAACAGAGCCTAGCTCGAGGAATATGAACAGTTTATAAGTCATTAAGGGGGTAACTGCTGCAGTGTAAAGTGTAAGCAATGTTCTGTTTTAGATCGTGTAAAAAACTGTCTCCTCTATTTGTTATTTCTTGTATAATATACATATATAGGACTATAAACTAATTTAATCAAGGGTAGCAGTTGACGGTGGTGCTGCCATTTTTGTAAGTGTTTTTCTAATCGAGAATTTTCAGGGAACATCTAACATATATAAAAGGACATCTTTTGAGCATCAGGTTGTTAACCTGAGATCACATTAAAATTTAACCTATGCATTGAGCTATGAATCGCCATTAGACGGCTACTCCATATCCGACTAACATCACGGCGTGGAGGGTCGCTGGTTTCTTATCTTGGGTGAGGTATCCTGGTGATGTGTGGGACCAACAATGGACATGCCGACTAGGTGTCAGTGACTGTTCGAGAATTAGGGTGTGGTCAGGGGTTCTTACGGTACTAGGGTATCGGTAAAGAATGGTACACCTCGAAGTGTAATATAACTTTCAGACATATAGCCATACAAGTTGCTAAGTTTTCCGTCATACTGCACTTGTGTAACTGAGGCTGTTTTGGTGAGAAAAGAATAAATGCAAAAAGCTTATGTTCATTTTTTTTTATCATCGATCAAAAGTGTAAACGAGCCAGGAAGGTATACAAAATTGTAGCATAGCATACATAAGTTTTAGCTAAATAACATAAATGGTAGCTGACCATGGTAAACAGCAGAATATTCAACACATCAGTGCTTTATTTTATGGTTGTACTTCTTCTGGTTTTAACATTAATAAAAATTAGTTGCAATCTTAGTGAGTAGGGGAGGGGGGAGCAGAAAATTCCTCACCCATCCTCTTTCAACCTCTTCAGGATATACCACTGGCAGTTGAAATAAATTACAATGATAATTTTTGTGTTTTTTTCAAAGAAATAAAAAGGTGTAATTGTATATTTTATTTACATAATTATCTTGTAATATTCAAGTACATGGCAGCAAGATTTTAGTGGAATTTAAGCCACTGATATCCTACCCAATTAAGTGCCATATTACTATTCTATAGCTATGTATGTTCATTTCAACAAATTCATATTCGTGCATTAATGTTACATTTTCATTGGTTGCATTAATTAACGTCTAAAGATATTCTCCCAAAGTTCACTCTTGAGTTTTTATAAAAGTAGTTGGTTGTTATTTTATTATTACCAGGTTGTATTGGACAAGGACTTTTTGTAACGGGCTTGGCATTCAGCGGCTGCAACAAGATGACGGCCATTCTGTGTCTAATGATGGCTACGGCGATGAGCGGGGCGGTATCTACCGGACCCCTTGCCTGTGTGGTCGACATAAGTCCAAACTTTGCCAGTGAGTCATCATCAACTTTAAATACTTATTTATGTTTTTTTTCTGCCCTTTGAGAAGTTGAGTTACATGTTGTGGATTTAAACAACAACGACCATTGGTGACCTGGCGGTCTAGGGGTAAGGTGTCAGACTTCTGTGCTGAGGGGTCCAGGGTTCAATCCTCGGTCCCGGCACAGATTTATCTTATTGCCAAAAACCCTTCCTTCCTTCACCTCTGACAAGACGTGTATTAATCACAGCTTGTGAATGTGTGGAATGCCAGGTCTCCATCGTGGTTCGGATTCCACGTTAAACTGTAGGTCCTCTATTTCATCTCAGTCACCCTACCATTACAAATTAGCGTAAGAGCATATAACCCGAACAGGTAGTAAGACGCGGTGCTAATAATAATAATAATAATAATAATAATAATAATAACCATTTAGGCAATACATATATGATTTTGCACACACACCTTTTGTTCAAATGTTTGTATTTAATAGTTTGTGTTTAGGGTCAAATTTTCTTATTGATACTAAAAACTATAAAACATTCAATTTGAGATACATTTTTTTTAGATATAAACAGTTGATAGCCCACAATTTGTGGTTTCAAAATTTAGATAAGTTAATTCAAATTCACTAAAATCACACACAATTTCTTTAAAAGTGTGACCAACACGACAATATAGCTTGATTTTGATTTGCTATTCTTGTAAGAAACATTAATTACCATCCTTGTGACTATAAGCACTGGAATTAGGGGGGAGAGGGCTTTATGGTTACATTAACATTCCCTTGACCTCCCTGATCTCTTCCTGGGGGAAAAGGGAAGGGCCACGTTTTAGGAAATATTGTGCAATCATGATTAATTTATCACATATGAAACATGGTACACAACAGTACATTGAGAGTTAAAACAGGGGCATGTTTACAAAAGGGCTGAGGGGTAGGGATGTGAAAAAAGTATCGATACTTTACTAATATCAATATTTTCCTTTCGATACTAGTATCTTTTTTACTGGGGTATGCGCAAGATTTTCAAGCCAAAGTTTTTTTAGTTAAAAAGTCGTACCTCCCAGAAGTGAATTATGTGTTTTAAAAAGTTGGATAGTTAAAAAAGTCTTGTAAAATTAGTTTTAGATGATTAAAAACCATGATAATTTTCAGTTTTTTAAATAAATAGAAAAAATAATGACTATGCTAAAGTTGAAATTATTATTACTAGAGAAGAAAAAATATCTTTTCAGATTAAAATTTCGATACCGATATTTAATATTATCGATACTAGTAAGGTATCGATATTTTTCTTCTGATACTTTTAATGAGTACAGTATCGGTACTTTTCTTTCCATACCATATCCTACTGAGGGGGCTATAGCCTATGGCGGAAAAATCTGAAGGGTCGGCAAATTAAGTGAAAAAATATTGAAATAAAAGCCAGCAGCCAAAGAATAGGTAGACAACGAAAAATTTAGGTTTGGGTGTTTTTAGTGATCATTACTATCAGAGTCAAACTCAAGGGTATGGTTAGGTTACATGCAATTTTTTATTATGTCGTAAGTCCCTTATTAGTTATCACTATCATTCATATACAACGTTTATATATGGTGTTTAGTCTATAGTTTACACAGGACTGAGGGTGGGGGTGTAGTATGAAGGGGTTTCCAGGTTAGGGTACAAGGGGGAGGTGAGGGGCGGGGGCGGCAAAATTTAAATCCGCCACTGAGTTACAATATTATTGAACAAAACATATACATGATGATATTTATAATACCAATTGACGCACCA
Source organism: Timema californicum (assembly GCA_902141385.1). Taxonomy (NCBI): domain Eukaryota; kingdom Metazoa; phylum Arthropoda; class Insecta; order Phasmatodea; family Timematidae; genus Timema; species Timema californicum. The sequence goes on from CABFOW010001904.1 coordinate 93,252, forward strand.
AAATAATAGTGTAAAATGAATAGTTACATCACAAACACACAGAATGCAAATATAGAAATAGACATCACTTACATCACTCATGCACATCACAGTCCAGAGTCCACATTCCCTTTCTATGGAAGATTTTTCATACCGCCAGAAATGAGTCCTCTATCTACTTCTGATATGGATACTACCCCGTAGCTACCATCCACTGATGGGGATCGAGGTTCAAATCCTGGTCGGGTGTATTGAGAGGGGTTCTTTCAAACCGGTTTTCCAATCTCCCTCCATGCAATTGTGGGTAAGTTTCCTATAAATTCAACCTTTCTTATCCCTAATTCATTAGCATAAATAGTATATATATCCATATAATCTGAACAGGAAGTAAGACATGTTGATAAAAAAAACTAAGCTGAAACCCGTTTCGGTGGTTGCATGGTTTAAGGTGCTACTCTCGCAATAAACTAGACTGCCGATAACGGGAAGATCGAGGTTCGAATCCCAGTCGGGTGTAGTGAAGGTGGTTTTTCCTAAGTTGTTTTCCTTTTCCCTTGCATAGAAATGCGTACACTTTGATTCTTAACACATTAGTATAATTAGTACATGTGTATAGTCCAGACGGGTAGTAAGACGCGATGCTAGAGAAACTTATCTGAACTCACTACAACTATACTGAAGTTTTATAGTATTTCGGATTTACGAGGCCCACTGTTGGACCACAATTGAAGAGATTACCATTTAATTAGCTGATAATTGCCCCGTGGTCGAGCACTAATTAAAGCGGTATGGTATTTTGACGATATAATTGGTATTTATAGCACCCGTGGTGATCGAGTGCCAATTAAAGAGTTTACTGAATTATGTGATTAATTTTTATTTATATAAATCACTTTATTTAGTATTGAATAATAGCACAATTGTAAAGTTTGATACTATTTATTTATTCAATAATCACTATTTATAATGGTCGGAAAACTGATCATGTCGTTTAGCGTAACAATTTAGAGAGGCGGATGATAACACGATGATCGTAGGAATCGCGGACAGGAGTTGCAGACCGAGTACATCAAGGACTGGTCTCCTAGTGCCCTTCTATTGCTCCATCATTCGTATATATCTAATGCTCATGGAAGCTTCGATTGAGAAGCTTATTTTTAGAAAAAAATAAAATACTAAAAAAACCCATCTGGATGGAAGTAGAATATTCGAGAACAGGAAACTGACTCAAATTACCTTTTAAAAATGCATATCGATCTTTCGAGAAGAGGAAGTTATTTTTATTTTCTTATAAAGACTTTAAATTGTCATCTTGACCTTAAAGGTCACGCAGTCTGACATAATTTATAGTGGCTCTTGTGCCTTCTTGGAAGAAGAAGTGCTTTAAGCGCTACCTAATAGATTGTATTATTTAAATAAAATAAGATACGTTTATAAAATTAGGACGATATCATTGTCTATGCTCTCACATATTCTTTAGGGGCAAATCAGGTACATTACAGTGTGTACTCATTGCCCTTCTAAACTCCTTTCATATTTATTGATTAGAACTTCACTTCCTCTAAATTCAACCTTCCCAATTCCTAATCCATTAGTGTAAATAGTGCATAAACGTATAATCCTAATGGGCAGTAAGACGTGGTGCTAAGTATTACTAACATAAGCTACATCACGTTAATTTTTTTAACCCCTCCCCTTTATTGTCACACATTGTCAACATTTTGAGAAACTTCTTTTTTTAATTTATTGTAGAGCCTACTTAGATAACCCTTTTATTGAAACGTGTCCATACACGTTCGCCAAGCTCGACAATCGAAGTGTGTGCATGCAGTTGAGTTTACTAACCATGAAAGTCTGATATGTTTAATTGTAATGTGACACCATGCCTTATCTAACACTCCCACTAACCTTTGTCACACTTGGTCACGTTGAGCACTATTCCCCCTCCATCCCTCTCGCCATGATTATGAGTTTATGGGGCATCCCGTAAAGGGTATTCATATAAAAACTAATGGTTCAAAATGATATTTAATTTTTCAGGTGAAATGTTGGGATTCAGCAACATGATTACATCTATGCCTGGTCTAATATCACCCATTGTGGTTGGTTTGTTGACTTTCAACAATGTAAGTATAGTAAAACAAATTAAATACATACATGGATCTATTTAAATGACTCAACAAGACCATATTGTTCCTTGTCATAAAATATTATATGCTAGAGGAAATTAAAACATGTTGGAGAAAATCACATAAATACAGTATTTCAGTATTTTGGCCATTTCTTAACGAAAGAATTAATGTTCTCGTATTTATTGGCCGTTCAAAATAATGTTGACCAAACTTTTGTACATTTATCGAGCAGCTGGATAATTTACAATGTATTTTGCCTTTGTTTATACATACGACAATCTGTCCACAAAGTGGTAGAGTAAAGTCAGCGCTGTGCTCTAAAACAAGAAGCCCGGGTTCAAATCCCAGGTGGACACGATAGTTTTATTTATAAAAATGCGGCTTTCCTCCCTCTCTCCTAATGTCTGATGGCCTGTTCCGTTAGAAATATTTCCAAACAATTTGTTTCCTGATGTATTTTTTACATCCATTAATGTTTCCAGCCTATGGTCTAGGTCAGTTTTTTATTCAAGCTATATATTTTCCACTGCCGGCTGGCTAGGCCTGTCGTAGCTTCATCCGTCTTATGACCTAATTTAAGACTAGGACAGGCACAACATCCAGTCCCCAGCCATTAATTCATCATTGTGAAAGGGTAAGCCCACATTTCACCAACAATACATTTTTCAGCCGTGATGGGAATCAAACCTAGGACTGTTAGCTCAGTAGAAATACATGTTACCAATTGAGCAAAGGTGTCAGATTGTTTTCTGAGGTAAGATCGTTTATTTAGGTCACTAAAAGAAAGAAATGAATTCGACATCTTTGGTTAAAACGTCAACCCATTCGAGTGCTTTTGCCCTTTCAGCAAACAGTGGCACGGTGGCAGATAGTTTACCTTATCACAGCAGCGAAGGCGATCGTGACCGGCCTCTTCTACGTGGTTTTCGCTAGATCCGAGCTCGAGCCATGGAACGATCTGGGGGCTGCGGCTAAAGAGCTCGATCTCTTGTCGGGTCACGACCGGGAGGAGAAACAGTCTGGCCAACATGATGAAGATGACCGGGAAGAAAAACAAGTTGATCAACCTCTTGTGAATGGTTCTACCGCTGAAGAGGGGAAACAGAGTGCTTCTTAACAGTGGAGCGGTGTTTAGTGATAAAACAAACGCTTGTTTATGACCGAGGTATGATCACCGCTGAAAAATTGTGGTTGGTAGAAGACTATCGACTGGGATGTAACTTTATCAGACTCTACTTATAGACTCGATGGTATCCATATTGGCAACCATTGAAGAAAATCTTCAATAATTTTGAATATTTTTAAATTTGTTTGTAGAGGAACTACAAACATTTGTGGTACAGTCCAATTTTCTTAAGAAGGGACATTTAAAAATGTTTTTATTAGTATCAGAAAGATTATAGAAAAGATTTTACCAGCCTATTGTATTGCAATTACCATCCCCACACAAGGCAGTAAAATTATTAATACAAATGATAAAATATTATCTTTCCCTAACAAAAGTAAATTATTTAAAAAAATTATATTATCAGTGTTATCTTTTACGTATTGAAATCTATCAAAAGTAGAAGCTACATATTACACGACTTGATGTATGAATATATGTAACTTTTCAAGCTGTTAGATAAGGTCCTTTCTGTGAAAATTGGACTATATATTTTGCTTTTTTGAGGGTGGGGGATTAAGAGTAGAAGTATTGAATATGTTTTTAATGTGTGATACATGATAAGGAGCCTCTTAACTCTACTCTAAACTCGTTGAAAACAATCATAACATTTTAAAATTAAAGCACATTAAACACCATATAGTAGTTTTTTAAGAGAGTATTTTAAACAACGATAACCATCCCATAACAAATTTTATTTTTATTAGAGACTAGTAGAAGTACACAGTATTGCCTGGGGTAACCACACAATGGATTGCGTGGTTACCCCTTTTATTTTCTTCAGACATACAAGGGGATTTTTTTTTTCTTGAGACACAATTTTTAAGTCATTAAAATAAATCAAATCCAAATTTTAAAATTTTGGCTTCAAGGTGCACATGTTCCTGCAAAGGGACTACTAATTTTTAAAATTTCAGACCTCTGTGTATGGTAGATATTGCTCATTACAGAAAAACAAACTCTTCATTCTATTAATATAGAAGAAGGGTAAAAACTTATATTTCTCTAATCCCAATCTTAAATTTTATTTTGGACCTCGAATCCAAATTCAAATCCTTGTATCTTAAAAAAAAAACAATTATTTAGGTTAGAGCGAAAATATTTAAAATTTAATATAAAAAAAGTTGTTTAGGGTTTGGTGCCTCAGACAAATACTACTTTGTATTTTTTATTATGTTATAAACAACAAAGAAATCACTTATTTATTAAATTAACTATTTTAATATGATTTCATCCTTTTTTTTTTGTAATTGCATTACTCTTCCAACTAAACAAGTCTATATACTTTTTTCACCAATTTTTCAAAATTGTTATTTAAAGACAAGGTCTTCATAATTATATTCAAGATAGTTTTTTTGATAATTTACCGAATATAGAAACTATAATTTTTGTTCTTGTTATAGTTTTCAAACCCTTATCTTAAAACTAGAAAAGTAGTTCTCACAAATCTCTAGTTTATAATAATGAAACTATGTTTCATGAGCTGTTAGAAATGTACCTGATCGAAACAAACATGTGATACAATTTTTTTGTCAGTAAAAATGTTAAGCGGTGATTAAAATTATTCTTGCACCCCATTACCTTTGATTACCTTTATCTTTTGTGTAGTTTTATTTTTTTAAAGCATTTACATATTAGTGGTTGCTTGCTGTCTTCATATCATTTTACTGAATGAAATGATCGTCTTCAAGGTCAATGCCAGTACATTTGCTCAAATTAACATGTTTGAGAAGTAAAATAGAGTCTTAACTATCCAACCTAAACGGAACTGACAGCTGGCCGGATAATCGAAATGTCGGATAACACAAAAATATGGGGTGGGACTGGAAGGAAACAAATCAAAATTAAATAGAAGTGACCCTCTTTAGTGGACAAATGGTCTCAGGCGTCACTCTCATGTTAGACTGGCCTGCTGATGATGGAGATTGGAGTTCAAATACCGGTCGGGCCTACCGAGTGTGGTTTTTCCCCAAATAGTTTGCAACTTTTCTTCCACACAAATGTGGGTACACTTCCTCTAAAATGCTTCCTAATTCATCCCTACCCAATTATAGTAATTATCATATATGCGTGTAACCTTAAAAGGTAGTAAGATGCGGTGACAAGAAATTTGAAGTAGAATAGGTATGAAATAAGGTTTATTAGTAACTAACTACTCAATAGTATAAGTTATGCAATAAATTACAAAACTATGATTGTATTCATGTAAAGAAAACAATGTATTTTAAATTAATTAAATGCAAATTTTACTATGTGTAGTATGCAAAATGCAAAAGTCACGTTTAAAAAAATTAGTGATTGAAGTTTGTTCCCCAACTTTGCTTCTCTTTCTTGCAACGAGGTCACAACAGTGTATTAATAACATTACATCAATAGCAGGTTATATGTATATGCCAGATAAAACGAAATGTCGGATAATCAAAGTTCGGACTATCAGGAGTCTACTGTAGACACAAATTAAATATTATGTCACTTTCTCTTTATGAGAAGGGGAGAATATATTATTAATTTTGATGTTTTCACTATGAATTCTTTCGTTGGTACATTACTTCACAAGTAGTACGAATTTTAAAAACTAAAAAATTCAATAACAATGATAATTTGAGGAAAAAATAAATATCAGCTTCGACTTCACACTTCAAATAAAAATTTCGGCTTCAACAATTTACGTTTAAAACTTAGAAGAGTTGAAATCATGAAAAATATTTGAGTATTTGAGAAATGTTAAATTCACTCTGAAAAATCAGATGTTTTTCTTCTTCAAATTTTTGACTAGAGTTATCGCAAACCTTTATCATCACCAGAGAACTATCCCCAATTATCAAGAAAAATACCTTTGTGGCTCCATAGAGTACCTCAAGACCAACTTGACCTCCTTTACTCCTGGGGTACACCGGGATATGCCAATAGCAAAGGTGTGCCCCATCAGCAAATATTTTCTCCGGCCATCAATGCATACAAACCAACAGTTTGACAAGTTTTATTTTCATATTTGGACGAATATTATTAGAAAATATGTGTAATTATTATTACTTCTGTATACCCTACACCAGGAGTCGGCAAACTTTTTGGGCTCCAATCGACTTAGAGACTTATTAAATGTCCCACAATTATCCATTTTTTAAATTATTTATTTTGTTCATACATTTTATATATAATCCTTAATTTCAATATCTCGTCAAATACTTGTGTAGCCACTTTCTGTAAAAAAATTTATAGAATAAATAAAATCCACATTTTCATTTAAACTATTTGATTTTCTTATAACATTAGTTATATTACTAATTATGACCGATCAATATAATTTTGGTCACTCTCAGATATTGTTTGAAAGTTCTTAGTAAATTTGTGAGCTTAGAAGACATGAGATCAACTTTTAAAGAACTTAAAGTTTCCTTACTTAATCGAATGAAAATATCTGTGAAACTGACCAGTTGTTGGCTCCCTGCCCAACACCAATGTTTCACAAACGCCAATCATGTACCCTTTTCAGGTACATCAGATTACCAATGTACCCCATCTAGCGCTCCGTAAAAACAAAAGGAAACAAATATGTGATATCTTGTAAAGTATAAACAGTTGTTTAAAATTTTAATAAAATTCGAGTAGTAATATGTACAAAGCAGCGACAAGGGAAAGGCTTATGAAAGTCCACAATATCTGCGTTAATTTGTTTATCAGACTAAACTATTACCAGAAAATATGTTATGATTAATGAAACTCAGTGTTACATTGCAGAGCCCCTGAAATCCTTCATGTACCCCTGAGGGTGTGTATAGCAAAGATTGGGAAAAACTGACCTATACGAGAAAAAAAACTCCATGGCTGCAATCAAGTAATTCCAACCGAGTGGTCACCGTCTGGTGGCGAATATAGGGCCAACTTCTGCGGGAAGAGGGTGTCATGTGGCTCAAACAACAAAACCTGTGACCGTTAATCTCAGTTTTCTAGACCGGAGCCACCACTTCTTTATTCAAGTAGCTCCTCATTTGTCCCCATGAGGCTGAGTTGACCTCATTCCTGACCCATTTCTTAAGAGAAAATTTTTGGTGACCTAGCGGTCTAGGGGTAAGGTGTCAGACTTCTATGCTGGCGGACAATCACCCTACCATTACACATTAGCGTAAGTGCGTGTAACCCGAATGAGTAGTAAGACGCGGTGCTAATAATAATAATAATGATAATAATAATAATAAGAGAAAATTTGAAAGCGCTCGGGATCGAACCTGGGACCCTTGTATCTGTATCCAGGAACTCTGATCACTATATCACAGAGGCGGTTGACCTATACTAATGAGTCAAGAAAGTCAAATATGGTTTTGTATGAGAAGGTAATTTGTAGACTAGTTGACTATTTTTTACACCCTATTTATTGATGCATATGAGGAGGAAAAGTGGTTCCAAATAAAAAAATTGAGAGAAACAGGGCAGTGCCTTTTCACCATTACTTTCATTATGGCAAAGGAAATGACCATGAACAAAGTGGCAGGAAAACTCGTGGGGAAAAGAATGAAAGCCATTATATTTTCTGATGACTTGATGGTATGAGGTTAAAAGGAAGAGGAAGTACAGGAACAACTACAGGAATGGAATAACTATAAAGTTGGATGGAGTAGATCTGAGAAAAGTACAAAACGTGAAATATTTTGGAAGCGTGATTAAGGCTAAAGATAGGAGTAGAGAGGATTTAATGAGAAGAGGACAACAGGTAGAGATGTTCTATAGGTGTGTAAGAGACCTGCTGTGGAGAAGAGAAGTGCCCTTGAAGCGTAAGGAAGTGTTGAACAGGGCATACTTTGTACCCATTGTAACACATGCAGCAGAAACATGGACAATGATTGTAAGAGAGATTAGGAAAGTGGAGGCCATGGGAATGAAGTTTGTGAGGAGCATGTTAGCTGTCATGAGGAGAAACAAGATTAGGAATGGAGTTATCCAAGAAAGAGTGGGAGTACATAAGATAGTAAAGGAAGAAAGACTGAGATGATATGGTCATCTAAAGAGGATTGCGAAAGAGAGGATGACGAAGAAAATTATGTAAATGAAGTAAGTAGGTAAAAGACAGCAAGGGAGGCCAAGAAAGAGATGAGATGAGATGAGCAGATAAGAGAAAGTGTGCGAGTATGAGAAGAAAAATGGAAGCAATTAAAAGAGGAAAAACGGTGGAAGGATTAGAGGATGATGGAGGCATTTTATTAAACTGAACAGTCCACAGGCTGGACACGGTTGATGATTATGAGTATGAAGTTTAAATTCATTAATAGGGAAATTGATAGAATTGACCATATGAATGATGTGGAAGATTATCATCTTTGAGAGCAGATTTGATCCCCTAATTCTGTGTATTTGAATGTGTTTTTTCTCTCTCTACATTCCAGTTTGCCATTAATTATTAGATCGGATAGTTTCAGCCATTGAACTTCATTACTGCAACTAGAATGTATATCAACAAATTAATATATGACACCTTAACTCATTTGGTAGCACATATACCTGGTGAACAGGGGGTGCTGGGTTAATTTTCCAGCGGATAAAGAAAAATCATCAGTGAACAAATTGTTGTTTTTTTACCCCTTTTCACAGTTATAAGTGATGAGGGACCAGGTGTTGTGTATGTTTATAGAATTAAGTTTGCTTGTGGGTCAAATGTTGATGTGATAAATTGATAAAGACAGAACAGGTTAAATAGCGCTAACAAAAACATAGAATAAAAGATATAGAGACAAAAAAAAACCAAGTTAAATGAAATAACAATGTTAATATTATGGAAAGTTCCAAATAATGTTTGTGTTTTAAACTGAGGAAGGTTTTATCCAGAATGTAAACCAGTTTAAAAAATAATGAAATAGTTCAAAATTTGTAGGAGTAGCCTTTACCGAATTTAATAAAACAACATATTTATCACTAAACGTATGGTGTATTTAATTAATCAATATTATAAAACGAATCGTTCTCATATCATAACCCTTGATGGAAACCTTTTTACTATTGAATTCAATATACAGTTCAAGTTTAATAGGAATAACTAAAAACAACTAATAAAGTTATTAAATCTACTTTCACGTATTCAGATGTTAGGTCATGTGATCTAAAACTTGCCCGGACTTTGATGATATAATTTTCAAAAATGACTTCAAATTTAAAAAAAACCATAATGTATTCAAACAAAAACTCATATACACATGATAAAATCAAAAACACATTTTACAAATGTAAAATAAAAAAACTACATATTCAAGGAAAAGCCTTTAACAACTAAACTCTTAGCGTATAACCCGAACGGGTAGTAAAAAGCGGTGCTAAAAAAAACTAAACTCTTGCATTCTGCTAAATATAATATTAATTTAAAAATATCTGCTTTGGAAAAATAGCTATTCCCAGCCATGAGCCAACGCAACCCTCTCCAGCTTAATTGCAGTGTCTCACTAGGAACGTGTAGTTCACAACCATAACAAGCAAAGAGGATACAAAGTTAATTGTCTGCATTATCTTAGCATTCTGACAAATGTATGTCAAAAAGATTTATGTTTGAGCATTTAGGCATTTATTAAATATTGATAGTATTAGTATTTTAAAATATTTGTATTCTATATAAATGTATGAAATATATTCAAAAATGTCTAGAAACGACTCAAAAATGAGCTAAACAGGAAGTAAACCATGAAATTATGAGCTAAAATTACAAAATGACAAAAAAACTAACTATAAAAAAATGTTTCGATATTCAGGGGTTCATTAACAGAATGTATGTACAGCTGAGCATTGTCTAAAAAGTACCAAGTAAGAAGATGACATATCATCAAAATCTGGGCCTTGCTGATAAAATAGTAAAATGAAGGTTAGCAAATACTCGTAAAATTACATGACTGGCGAGGCTTAAAAGATGGAAATTATCTTTTACTTATGAATGTAGCCGTATCAAGTATCATGATCTTTTATATGCTATAATCAACATGGAACAGACATATTTACTTCCCCTCCGGAGGAAGTTGTTATAAGTGAAGACTTAACCCGAGCACAAGACAATAATTCCTGAGTAGCTCTGTAGTTGAGTATCGACCTACCAAGCCGAGGGTCCCGGGTTCAATTCCTGTGTCCATTTGTAATTTTTAAAATTCATAAATAAATTAGTAAAACACTATTAACGTTGACAACAAAATAATAATGTTTGTATTTTCTTAAGGGCCTTTCATATGAAAATTAAACTGTAACTAATCATTTCATTTTCATTGATATGAGGTAATTAATTACCACACACTTTCTGAACTGACTGATTATATCAGCACACTATTTCTAGACTAACTTAAATCTAGAAGGGACCCTCAATCTTTAATTCATCACTGTGAAACATTTCACCAACGATATATTTTTTTTTGGCCATGCCGGGAATTGAACCCTGGACCCTTAGATCAGTAGACAGACACGCTACCGACTAAGCTAGACTACTATGCCTCCAAAATGAATATGGGGTATGAAGAGTCAATAAATGATAAGAGTAAACTTAATTCTATCTCCATTGTATACTCAGTCTCCCAGACAAACAATTGTTATTGTCTTGTTATGAGTTGCGTGTAGATAATTTTTAAGTGAAAGGAATACCGAGTTGGTGAGGACCAAATAGGTTAGACTAGACAAGCTCCTGTATCTTAGGCCACCCTCAATCAGGAGCAACATGGCCGAAGGAGGTAAGACACACCATTACAGTAAAGAGTCGAATGATTTCCGTGATGTGCTATATGTATTATTTGAGCTTCAAACCTAAAAGACTACCTAAATATATTTTAACTGTGTAAATAACTTTTTTACAAGATAAATTGGATGGTTTTATGAATAAACCAGTACCTAAAGAATCTTATAAATATTAATAACTTAGTTTACCTTTATATAATCCTAAATAAATGCCAGAATAAGTTTTTGTGTTTGTGTGAGCATTGCAGCTTACTACTTATTTAAGCTATCAATATATTAAAAATAATGAGTAGGGTAGAAATGAGAGGAAATGCACCCATATACATATGGAGGTAGAGTGGAAAATAATTTAGGATAAAATACCCTCAGAACACCTTGCCTGGATTTGAACTCTCAACTCCCATTCAAAGCCAATATAGTATATTGTTAGAAATGCTCCTAAAACCGTGTGACAGCCAATGCAACACATGAGTTTTTTGTGATAAAATAACTAAAATTAAATTAAAGATGTGAATACAGTTTTATTATTTTTTATTATTTAACTATAGAATTTTCGTTGGTGAGTTTGAAAATTTTCTAAATAATTGATGAAATTATAACAAAACTGAATTGTATTTTTTTTTAAAGAAAGTCTTTTATTTTGCTAACAATAAACATGTGACTATATATTACAAACAAATATCACAATTAAATATACTTGTACTTTTTAGTAAGTGCCTATTGGTGAGATTAACAACACAAACCAAATAATGTCAAGAGTTTTTATGTTTTTAAGCTATTCTAACGTGTGGAAATATATGTTATTGGCATAATTTTATGCAACACTCCACCCAAGGCTGTATTATTATTATTATTATTATTATTATTATTATTATTTGGCACTGTGCCCTACTACCCGTTCGGGTTATATGCTTAAGTACTAATTAAGCTGATGGGTTAGGAATAGGGAAGGTTGAATTTAGAGGAAGTGAACCTGCATTTTTGTAGAGGGAAAGTAAAAGACCATTTAGAAAAAAACACCCCCAGTTCACCCGACCCAGAGTCAAGCCTTGATCTTCCTGTCCTCGTTGATCTAGCTCAACACGATACCAGCGCGTTAGCTAACTACGCCACCGAGGCAGGTAATATTGTGTTAAATATTTTATAATACATGAAATAACTAATTAACTTCATATATGACACAGGCTACAAAGTAATTTAATATATATGGTGAAATCTAATGCTTTTGTATCCTTTTATAAATGTAAGGGAAAATAATGACAAATGACTGGATTAATTAAAAAGGAAATGCTGAAACATAACATGTTCAAAGATTAACTTGAATTTAAACAAAATGGCTACATTTTGTCTTATGATTATGTTTAGATTCACACTATGGGAACCCATCGGAGCTATCTGCATATCATTTTACTAATGAGGTTGGGATGAGTAAAGTAGAATCTAGAGGAAATGTTCCAACATTTGTGTTGAGGGAGAGTGGAAAACTATCTAAGGAAAAAAAACTAATTGGGTAAACCTGGCCCAAGATTAGAACCTATGACCTCCTCATCACCGGGAAACTAGACATAGTTTGTCTGCGTACCCACTCGCATGGCCTTACATTGGTTAAATGAACATATTTCAAGGAGGCGTGTCGGCAAGAACCATCCTCTGGTGGCTCGTTTTCACGGGAACGGCCATGAACTATGTGGTCAGGATGAGCATCACTATCGCCATCGTTGCTATGGTGAAAGGACACAACCTTCCTAGAAAGAACAACCTGTCCTTCAGCAGTGAATGCTTCAATGCCACAGAGCGGTACAGGGCCACCAACATATCATACATGTCGACCAATACTACCAAGGTGCCTACCGATGATGAAAAGGTAAAAATGAACTGATAACAAAATGATTTAGTATTTGTTTATCGTCATTTGATAACACATATCTCCGTCGATTAACCAGGAAACGTATCTAAGTGAAACATTTAAATTCCGTGGCATCAGCCCACAACAGCGCGATATCGACCGGTGTCTGTTGGCGAAGATAGTGCCAACTTCTGCGGGTAGAGGGTGTCATGCGGTGAGCACATCAAACCCTCCAACCATTAATTTCAGTTTTCCAGTTTTCCAAGTAGCTCCTCATGAGGGTAAGTTGACCTCATTTCAGACTCGCTGCTTCATAAAAAAAAATCTCTTAAGCGCCAGGGATTAAATCTGGTACCTGTAGATCTGTAGCCAGGAACTCTGAACCATAGACCACAGATGCGGTCAATGCAATATAATAAAGTTAAAGGTGAAAATGAAGCCCGTTAGCTGGTATTTTATAAATACATCACTTTATTCCTTAAATCCAGGTCAGAATGTTTGAAATGAGACATACATTCCTTTCGCTAATGTGTTTATTTTCTTGTAGGACAAAGTCGACTGGGACGAATACGAGCAGAACATGGTGCTAGCCTCCCCTTATTGGCTGTATTGGCTGACACAGCTATTTAGTGGTTACGCCACCCGACACTATGGCAGCAAGGTGGTGTTTGGTTTGTCCAACTATATCCTTTGCCTTCTGGGACTGTTCGTCCCCTTCGCGACCTTCCACAGCTTCCATCTGCTCATTTTCTTAATGGCGTTGCAAGGAGCCTTTGGGGTAAGATGTGATACTTCTGTTCCGCTTCTAATTGGGTTATACAGAGTCAAACTCTGACTATCCAGATTGATTTGTGACAAAGGTTTTTGACAGTCAAAAAATTGGATGATTGGAATGAGGGGAAAAATAACCCATTATCATCCATTAAAATTACAATAGTAATATTACTAATATTATTATTACTATTATTATTATTAATAATAATAGTAGCATAAAATAATTTTTTTTTAAATAGACGAATCACGAACAATGAGTAAATGCAATTATAAATTTGAAAGGAATGGACAGGAATAATGAACACGTGAGCTGAATCAGTGAGTGTAAGGAGGCTTACATAAAAGACCAATCTCAAATTTCAAGGTCATGGTGATTCGGTTAGTTGGCGTTCTATTGTGTTTTAAGTAGAGAGGCGCAGTGAAAACTGTGGGCCTCAGTATTGATCAAGAGTGTTCTTTCTTTATTTTTTTGACACCACGTCTTACTACCCGTTCGGGTTGTACACTTAAGAACTAACTATAATAATGTGTTCAGGATGAGAGGTGTTGAATTTAATTGAAATGTACCCGCATTTGTGTGGAAGTGGAAAACCATTTAGTAAAAACCACCCTAAGTAGACCCGACCACTGTTCGAACCCCAATCTCCTCGTCATTGGCAATCTAGAGCATTGCGAGAGTGATGCCTGAGACCAGGCTTGGCCAACCCAGATTGATTTGCTGGCCACACATAAAATAAAATAATATTTCAAAAATAGAAAATCAAATACCATTAAATATGTAGTTTATTTATTCATTTTATTAAATTTCTACATAAATGAGATATTTGTTTCTGCAATCACTAAATTTTTTAAAAATCTTTATAATATTGGTAATAGCCCATTTTATTTGACTTTCCACATTTTCAGTTACTTAAGCTAGAGATTTACTTTTATTAAATTTCATTTTTGGAAGAAAAAAAAATCACAATTGTATGTTGTTGATCCAAAGGTGCTCACAATTTTCTGTTCAAAAAAAAATATCTTAATTTGAATGATTTACTACTGATGTAATCGATAGTCTAAAATATAATCTATGGGGGGCCGCAAAGAATAATGGAGTTCTTGGGCCACGACCATTCGACCATCACAACAAAGCGGGTTGTCAAGAGTGTTGTCTTTTTTTTGGTGCTCCTGTCTTATTATTCGTCCGAGACAAACACATATTTACAATAATGGGAATGGGACAAGTAAGATATAGAATTGAAAGGATGTGTTCTAACATTTGCATGGAGAGAGGTGTAAAAGCATTTAAGAAAAAACACATCATTTTTGCAACCAGACCGAATTCAAACCCCGACCTCCCCATCATCGGTAAATGAGATGGTTAAAATCTCACCCCAATGCTCACTTATGTGGGTAAGCTCCCTTTTTTTAAAAAAAAGCATCACGTCTTACTACATTTTCAGGTCATATACATATAATCCATTCACGATAGGTTTTTAACTGAATGACAGTTCGAAAATCATATGTTTAGGTTTTGGGTTGCCCACACTTATAAAAGATCACAGTTTTGTGATAAATGTAAAGATCTTTAATTACCTGTTATATATTATATTTAAAATAACGTAAACTTAAGTTTTCTCATACTATTTCATTTTTTTAAATAATTTCTTTTTGTCCAACTCGAAACAATATTTTAAACATAATTAAAAGTACTTATTTTTCGTTTCGGAACGTTACTGATTTTGTGTAAATAGCACACACTTCAATACCTTTTAAAACAAGCATCGTATTTAGTTGGAAAAGAGAAAATTCTTGTCATTTTTTTTACATACAATAAATGATTTTATAATTATTTTATTGTATTTTGAAATATTTAACCAAATAAAATATTTTCATCAACTGCGTGTCTGCATCATTGTAAAAAACTTGTTTACCGTTATGTTCAATCATATGGTTTAGATATCGTCAGTCGCCATTTTGAAGCTATGTTCATTAGAAGTTTTTGTTAAAGTGGTGTTAATATTTTTTTAAATTGGAATAAAACGATAAATAAATTTGTGTTCGACCTCAAATAAATATATAAATAATATTGGCCTAAATTACTATCACATTAATATATTACCATCTGTTTTCATTACAGTCATCCAAAATGATAGATGTCAGCTGTTGGCGTAGTGATATATATAGGGATTACTTCTAGTAACATTTCGAGCTGTCATCCGGGTAAACTTAGCTCGTGAATGACTTATATGTATTAATCACTCTAATAAGTTAGGGATGAGGAAGGTTGAATTTAGAAAAGTATATCAGCATTTGCATGGAGGGAGAGTGGAAAACTATTTTGGAAAGACCACCCTCAGTACACCCAACTGGGATTCGAACCTCAACCTCCCTGTAATCAACATTCTAGTTTGACACGAGAGTGACGCGCCTTGGACCATGCGACCACTGAAGGATGTGGTTAAGCTGTTGATATATCTAACCTTGAATTCTGAAAAACTACGAAAGACTGCTTTAAACTCCTTTTGGTCCAAAATGTTAGTCTTAATGTGATATAAGTGTGTGAAAGGGGATTTAGCGCTCTGTATAATGTTTAGCATCCTGTGATAAACAACCACTTGGTGTGCCCTTCCTGTTGAAAATAAAATATTAATAACATTCGTATTAAAAACATATAATTATGAATAAAGAAACTCAAGCCTATCAGAATATTTTTTTAAATAAAATAGAAGAAATGTACTTTTAAATCACATCACTAATAATGTTAACATATATATATGGTT
The DNA here is from genome assembly GCA_902141385.1 of Timema californicum. Classification (NCBI taxonomy): domain Eukaryota; kingdom Metazoa; phylum Arthropoda; class Insecta; order Phasmatodea; family Timematidae; genus Timema; species Timema californicum. The sequence continues at coordinate 109,602 of CABFOW010001904.1, forward strand.
TGTTATGATTTCACAGTGTTTGATAAAATATAATATTAAATAATACAAATGGTATGATACAATCATACATATTTTCTCTTATAGGCTTTTGTAATAATAAGATTTGTAGAAACATTTTCTAAAATAGTTTATCAGCTAACTACCCTCAAATTATTTTTGTTTAGAAAAATGAACAAACATTCTTTTTTATCATGTAAAATACTCCCCATATACACATTTGGAGTAAAATCTTTAGAGCCATTTAAAAATAAAAATTGGATTTATTAAAATCAGTCTTTAATAAATTTAGTTTTAGGGCTTGAATCAAAATAACAATTTCTCCTCCAAGTATAACCATTAAAATCAAGTTTGAGCGAAATTGATCAAACTATTTAGGCTTTAGCCCTGATTCCAGACCTGACAGACACACATAGATATAGACAGACAGACATACAGAACAAGAGACATAGGAACAGAAAGAATAATAAGTCCCAGTTTTAAGAGTTTGGGGGCACATAAATCATCAAGATCCATCCTAATCTTGAGGTAGAAAATTTTGACAATTACAATAGTTTCTCTACATACGAAAGTAAAAATGACATATTACGAACTTGATATGTTTATTTCTATTGCTAAAATGTTCAACCCAAGGGCCAACCTCATTGATCTTGGGGTAAAGTACTCACCTGAGGACCCTGTGTTTGTGGGTTCAAACCCAGCCAGGGTTGACAGATCTGTCTTGAGCAATAAAAATCCTTAGCACAACTCCCTACTGAAGAAAAGTAAAGCCCATGTCAATTGTGGCATCTAAAAGAACCCTGGAAGGTATGTGACTCATAGAAATTCTCATGTGCCGAAATAATCAGTCGGTTCAGAAAGTTCCCATTAATACCTCAAATGAATTTTTTTTTAAAAGTCAACCCAAGGGGTTTACAGTATTATTTTTCCAGTCTCTTAACAAAATGTGTAATTAGTCTCAGACTGCACTTAGGACAAACCCATTTATTTCTGACTCTGTGGTGTAATATTTGCATTCAAATTATATTATTGAGTAAACACAACTTACAAAAGATACAGTTTTAATTAACCAAGCAATTATTCTGACAGGGGTTTGTGTGGCCCTCCCTTCATGCTGTGACTGCAGCTTGGGTGCCTCCTAACGAGAGGAGTAAATTCATCACATCGTACAATGGTTAGTTAATATTTTATTACTAGGTGCTTTGTCTTACGAAAGGTACGTTCCTTTCGTCGGTGAACTTAGACCGCCAATGTGCCCTGTCCTCTGCTTCATCCTTTAACGCCCAGAATGTCAATATCTTTACTAAATAAATATTAATCTACATATTTTGTGATAATCAGTGTTGGTTGGTGGCCTCAGGAGCTGGGAAAGCAGATTTGGATGTGGTGTTGAGTGTAAAAACGTTCCAAAGCTTTAAATAATTTTGGTTGCATAAAATTAATTTAATTAACGTCTTTAAAAGATAAAATTATGCTAAATTAAAATAAATATGGCACATAAAAAGATTTATAATAACAAACAAACTTGAATAATATGAATTAAGACCTGTTAAAGAAGTCCTGAACACATTACTGATGTAAAACGGACACTGTGCATGCACCAATATTGACCAAGCGCACTCAGTAGATATTTTACTATCCTATTCTTTCATTGGCCGAAATACTCCAGGCAGCGAGAGGCAGTTAAAAGTTTCCTTATTTTCCTCCTACGGATACACACGCATCCTCTTTACCTCCCTTGCATCTCTCATACCATTTGAATACTTCAGAAGCAAGTTTGAGTTGTCTTCTAGTAGGTGCTCATGGCGGGGACAAACCCCACAGTCACAGTTGATAAATACGGAGTGCAGACAAAAATGCTGCCAAAACTATAAACTTTATCTGTTTTGTGATTTAAAAGATGTTTGTAAACATAAAATAATGTTTTATTTTGCCTAATTTAGGCACTCAGAACATTGATTACTTACATGGAGCGACCGCACCAGGTGATACTACTTATTAAAAACCCTTGAATAGGTTTCGTGGTTCTGCATAGATTGAAAGATTTAATGCTTCATTTATGATGTAGGTGTCACTAGTATTGCCTTCTCTTTAGCTCCCTTAACTTTATTTATTTCTTACTAGTCCTTTAGTTTACCTCTTTTGGTGTATATGTCACAAGGAAGAACATGATTAGGAATTAAGTTATCTGGAAAAGAGTAGGGGTACAGAGAGTACATGAGGTGGCAGAGGAAGCAAAACTGAGATGGTATGAACATGTGATGAGGATGTTAGAGTACACGAGATAGTAGAGTAAGACAAAATTAGATGGTATGGGTATGTAATGAATATGGAGAAGAGGATGCAAAGAAAATGATGGAAATGAAGTATGTGGGATAAAGACCACAAGGGAGGCCTAGAAAGAAAGGAGAGGAACAGGTAACAGAAAGTGTGCAAGTGAGAGGTGAATAATGGAAGCAATTAAAGGAGGAAGAATGGTGGAAGGATAGAGGAACATGGAGGCAGTTTATTAGACTTCCCCCGCCACATGTTGGAAACAGTTGATGATGATGGTTTAGATGTAGTTAGGGTTTTCTGCTATCTAATTTCTTTAATTACATTCACTCCTTTCTATTCCTTCAGTTTTCTATTAACATATTCTCACTAGACTTTCTTGGTTTGAGATTTTAAACAATTACATTTTTATATATTTTTAAAATTAATATAGAGATTGGATGAAATTATTGTACTTTCTAAGGGTATTCAAGGTTGTGTATTTATATTGTGCTCAGAAACCTCGGGGTGATTTTTATCAATAAAGATTTGAGTAATTTGGAACAACCACACAATTTTTGTCAAAGAGTTTTAAATGATTAAAATAATAACAGAAAATAATGATTGAAAATTGAAATCCTAAAATATTTTCCACCAAATAAAATACTGATTGTTTCAGTTAATGAATTAACATGAAATGTTAATCTAGTTACAGTATTTCAGTGTACATCCCAGCCAAAGCGTCACCTTTGATTTTCATCCGCACCGGTGGGAATGGTGACAAAGGCGCAAGTCTGTCTCTCAAATTTTCTGATTGACACTCTCCTTCCATGTGAATGCAAATACACTTTCTATAAATTCTATCTTCATTCACCTAAATTCTACATTCATACCTTTCTCTTTGGTGAAAATTTGGTGATATTCCAGACGAATGATAACGAGTAGAACGAGGAAAAAAACTTTTGGCTAATACAAATAAATTTTAGTCGAGTTGAAACAGTCAGAGTATGCTCAGACCAAGCACACTTGGAAGATGCACACGCATTGTGTATAGACCCAATCAGAAGGTGTCATTCAATCAGAGTATACTCTGAACGTACTTGGACCAAGTAGCAATTAAATAGGGTGGGAAGTGAAGAAACACGTAAAATACTACGTGGCAAAAATCAAAGAAAAATAATCTAACTGCATTTTGTTTAATCATTCTCTGACCATGTCAATCCAGCTCTGAGAACAATTCTTGAACATTAGCCCATAAGTAAATAAATGTATATCATAATTACAGGTAACTCATTGGGTAGCGCCCTAACCTTACCATTGTGTGGTCAGCTGATCCACTGGTTTGGTTGGCCGTCAGTGTTCTATGTCACAGGAGTTCTCGGAACTCTGTGGTATACAGCTTGGGTGCTGTTCATGTTTGACTCGCCAGAGAAACATCCACGGATTTCATCCAGTGAGCGCAACTACATCTTGGAACAGATCGGGAAAGCTAAAACGAATGAAAAGGTTGGTTCATTCAATACATTTATATGAAATTTATGCAAAAATGTTTATATACAGCCCAATTTTAATTGGACAGTTATAAACATTACTAGATCTACTTTCACGCATTCATATGTCAAGTCATGTAATCCACAGCTGTTAACTTATGATGGAAATTATCTATATATAAAATAACACTAACAATATAATAAAATGTTATCATTGTTAGCTGCAAAAAGATTGTTTGTATTTAAAAAAAAAAAGCTTGTCCTATGANAAAAAAAAGCTTGTCCTATGAAAATTGAAATATATATATATATTTCTTACTATGCCGAAGGAAGGGGAGAGAAATGTGGAGGAGGAGAGGTTGTGGGTAGAAAGGATACATTGGAGAGGACCATGTTCCAAACAGACCCGGCCAGTAATTGGAAACTGTTCATGATCATGATGATTTATATATATTTGCACAGTATTGTTTAGCAAAATTATGTTTTTTTTATCTCGAATATTAACTTCAATTGGCTCATCTTGCCAATGAGATTGTCTTACAAAATATTATTTTAATTAATATATAGAACTTAAAACCATCCCACTTTGATTTACCATATTTAATTTTGGGAGAAAATAAAGGCGTTTTGACACACACACATATATTACTGTTAATTCGATAAATCAGGTTAATGTCCATACTCACGGTATTTTATGTATGATAACCAACAGTCCTGGTGAGTGTGATAAATGTTTCATATTGTAGTCAGATTATTACATTAACATGGTTATGTATAATAATAACCAGCACCCTCTGGTTAAAGTGACAAATCTCACGTTTGTGCAAGTTTTAACCTTTCTGTGTCCCTGTCTGGAGTCTGTTGTGCGTACCAATTGAGGTGCGTTTTTTATTGAGTGTAGACGAATAGTGTTATTTTGATATGGAATCTATTCATTTAACCTAACCTAACCTAAGCTTCAGGATTCTATAATTTATCATTTCAACCAAACAGGTTTTGTTATTATGTAAAATAACTGATAATATAATAAATTGAACAATTATGAAGACCTTAACTTTAAAGAAACAATTTTAACCAATTGTTAAAAGTAATTGCATAGACTTATGTAGTTGGAAGAGTTATAAAATCAGAAAAAAAGCACAATATTTTATTAATATAATTAATTTACAAAAAAAAAAAGTGTTCAGTTTATTGTTTATGACATAATAGATATGACATACAAAATAACATTTGTCAGTGGCACCAAACCTTAAAGCACTTTGTTTTTTTAAATCCAATCTGAAATATTTTCACTTTAACTTAAGTTATAGATTTATAAAAGATTTGAGGATTCAGATTTAGATTCAAGATTCGAAATAAAATTTAAAATTCAGATTCAAGACATGCAGGATTCGACACATCTCTACTTTATTTGTATCTGTTTGTTAGAATCAAAAGGATCAGTTCAGTGACATATGTAATGTTTTCAGCTTTCGGCTCCTTGGTTGAAGATATTCACCTCTGTGAATGTCTGGTTGATCATCTTTGTCCAATGGGGGACATATTGGTGTCTCTTCACGGCCATCACACAGACACCCACGTATCTTTACACATTACACGGATGGGATATTAAAATGGTAAAGTGTAGGGATGCAGTGTTATTTACTGTGCTTATCATTACATTTACTACTGTGGTTTGGTTATTGTACTCATGAGCATGAGCGTCGTTAGTTCCCCAATAATATGCTCAACTGGGATACTTTTAGTTATTGTTTTTGCTATCATCGCGTTTTACTTCCTTTTCAGGATATATGAATATGTGATAATTACTCTTAACGGGGTAAAGATGAGGAACATTTTTAGAGGTAATCTACCTACATTTTCATGGAAGGAGAGTGGGAAAACACTTAGGAAAAACCACCTTCAGTAGACATGACCGGAATTCTAACCCCAAACCCCCAGTCAGGTCGGTCTAATATGAAAGGGAGACTTTTGAGGGATTAGACCATTCACCCACTCAAGGACACTTTTAGTACCTACTGTCAAAGAAACAGTGAATTGTTTTATTAAGAAAATTAATAATACATATTTAGAGCAATGCATAAATTAATAAGGTAATATTTTTTATATAACTTATAGAATCGATACTGGTGTCCTTAACACATTAGCGAATTTGGTAGATAAGCATATAACCAAAATGAGTAGTAGGACACAATGATTTGATTAACTTTTTCTTTTATTAAAGTCTGAATTCAAGCAGACGACGCAGATGATTGAATAAATCATTGACTACAACATCTATAGAAACGTTTTTTTTTTTGAGATATTCAATGTGCACTTTCTGAACTGAATGATTATATCAGCACATGATAATTTCTATGAGCATGAATGTAAAGGCCTATCAATTTTGCCAGTAAAGGTATTTTCACATTCATTCTATGATTCTTTTACATGCTAAAATTAACACAAAAGCTATACTTCCCTTCTGAAAGAAGTTGTGCTTAGGATTTTTATCACTCTACAAAAAGCTTTCGACCCTAGCTGGATTTAAGCACACGAGAGAAACTGAATTACCACTAAGAATATTATATATATGTAAATAGTTCAATAATATGTGGGCAGGGGCGGAATTACGCATAGGCCTATTAAACACGTGCCTACGGTGGAAGATTTTAGGAGCGACAAATTTTGAATGACAAAAAAAATACGGCATATATGCCGCCCATTGGCACTAGATAATTTACCACCCACTCTTCCTATCTTAATTTACCCCCTTCTAAATACCCATTTCCCCCCTAGTACCCCAAATACACGACACATATATACTATGTACACAAGAGCTATCTGTGGAATGACAGAAGTACTTTTCTGCCAATTAAAATAATTTTAAGATTTCATCGTGTGTGTGACTGTTGTGGTTTGCTGTATCTGCGTACTAACATAACAGAGGATCGCCTTAATTCACTGACAATCGTCTCAATTGAAGGTCGCTTATTGGATAAAAGAGATTTGTCTGCCATCATCGACCAGTTTGCTCAGAAGGAATCAAGGCAAAAGATATTATAAACTATTTTCTTACTGTGTAAATGTTAATATTTTATCTGAAGTAACATGTTCTACATTCTACTAATGCAAACTTTATATTTTTAAATTATATAGTATTAAAATTTTTGTGTTATGATAGTGTAAGAGTATTTATTTCAATTTCTTAAGTATTTGCTTGGATTCTAACTACTAATAAAACTACACTCTAGTAAATAATAAAATAATGTAGCAGTTTTTATCTCTCATTCCACAGATAACACTTGTGTATAATATATGTCGGTGTATATGAGGTGGTAGGGGGGAAAGGGGTATTTAGAAGGGAGTAAATTGAGGTATTAAAAGTTGGGCGGCATAGTCGTAAATCCGCCCCTGGGTGTGGGTGTAAGGGAGAGGTCATAAACCCCTTTCCTTTGTGGGTACAATCCTCCTGTGTAAGTCGAGGGGAGCTATCAATTGTTTGGGATCGACAATAATCTAAATAGAACATTGTTTAATATAAAGGGACATTTGGGGTCACAATTTCTGATTGATTTAATCATTTTTATGAATCAACAAGTTGTCTTAAACGCAAACTATACTTGAAATATAATAAGTTTAGTCTAGTTCTTTTAAAAAGCACAACCATCGACAAATTATTATAAACTTTAAATTTACACTTTGCTCTTTATTCCTTAGACCGGAGTTTTGTCTGGATTCCCTTACATCTTAAGAATTATTGTAGCCTATTTTATGTCGATCTTCTGTGACCATCTGTTGAAGTCTGATAAAATGTCTCGAACTAACGTCCGCAAGATGGCTATCACAATTTGTAAGTATACACACTTAAAAACCTATTTTTTAAATTATATAATCATATTTTATTAAACTTAAAAAAATATATCTGTGTGTGTGAAGGGGTAAAGAATAGGGTGGTAGGGAAAATAGGTGGATGGAAGGCCAATCAGAAGTCAGGGGATGGAATTAATGGAAGGTCAGTGGAAGGGGAAAGCGAAAGAGGGGTATAATGGTCTAGAAGTCGGAGTTCCTGACTTCATATTCTGTGAAGTAATGGGTCTAGAACGCTGAACAGGGTCAACTTGGCCTCGTGAAGAGAAAAGAGGATAAACTTGAGAGAAAAAGTAGCGGCTCCGCGATCTATAAAGCTGAAATTAATGGCCAGTAGGTTTGTTGTACTGACCACATTACATCCTCTATTCACATTGGCATTATCTTCGCCAACAGACGGAGGCAGCTTGTTTGGTATGGCTCAGTTGCGGCCTGACACCATGGCATTTTATTTTTTCAGGAAAAATAAAATCCCCCTTTCGAGGTCTAGAGGCAGCATAGAGATAAATCTGGCCCTCAGTGCCAAAATCGAGTATTTCACTGTCAAAAAGTGTGTCTTTGCGTTCCAGCTTGTCTGGGCCAAGGTGTAGCCACTCTTGGTTTGGCGTTCAGTGGCTGTAACACTACAGTGGCCATAATCTGTTTGGTACTAACAACATCAGTGGGCGGGGTGGATACATCTGGACAAATTGCGAGCATGGTGGACCTGAGCCCAAACTTTGCAAGTAGGTATCCCTGACGGAATCGAAATTCAAGGGAACCCTAAGAATGTATTGATAAAACATATTTTATTGAAATAAAAAATAGATTTATACTTGAAATAGGAATTTAGGTAACACGAAAAAAGCACAGTGTTTTAGTATTTTTTATAGAAAAAAAATTTTTTAGACAAAAAAATTTATTGATTTAATGGAAACATAAAAGTTTAACTTCCCTCACATGGAGATATCAACAGTTCTTAAATACATGTCGAGGGTGCCCTAGAATTTAATGACAACTTTTTCTCTTCATTTAAAAAGTTTCTATCTAATGCTACTTTGCCCCCGACAGATATTCAACTGCTTGGGTGACCACGTGAAGAAAATTAAACACTCATGTTTCTACTGGAGAAATATTTGATTTATTTTGGAAAAAAAAAATGTTTTGCTATTAAAACTGCAAAAACACTGCCCTTTTCTCATGTTCCCTACACTCCAACCTTAAATCTATTTTGTTCCTGGTGTTTATTGGGTTCATTTATAAAGTAAGAGCTGTTTTGTTAAAAGATAATAAAAACTTTATAATTTTATCCAAATCATCTTACTGTTATTACTAATTACAACATTTGTTTATTTTTCAACAAATAGTCCCCATTGTGATTTTGGCATTTGCCCGGACATGACAAAATATCTTGACGATCTCTTTGTCATAGATGTTGGTCATTAAAAACTTTCGAATATATATATATATATGCATTTTTTACTAATATCATATGGGATGATTTTAAAATTTGTTTTTGACATTTAAAAAATATCTGAAATTTACAATCAGTCCCCCATTTGTTGAGTGTTCTCACAAAGTATTTATTTTATTGTCAGTTTATTGTTCTTCATTTCAAAAAGGTGATAATGTCCTCTAATTATTATAGTAAGCTATTGTCCAACAATTTAGGTCAGTTGGTAGAATGTCTACACACTAAGTGAAAGGTCCTGGGTTTGACTCCCGGCATGGTTGAAAGATTTAGTGAAATCTGGGTTTCCCCTTTCATAGTGATGGATCAACAGTCGAGGTAAGGGGGTTTGGTTGTTGTGGCTGAACTAGATTTAAACTAGTTCGTCTCCTGATATAATAAATCAGTTACCTGCTTCGGTGGCTGTGTGGTCTAACACACTAATCTCTTATTAGACTAGAGTCCAGTGGTTCCCAACGTGGGGTAAGTGCCAGGACGTTTGGGGGTACGTGGACATATTTTAACAATAGCGGAACGAGTGTAAGTGTAAGATAAAAGATCAGAGAAATATATGAAATTAACTCAATAATATGGCGAGGATTTTCTTCTATATTTGACCTTGAGACAATTCTTTCAATTTTAAACATAAAATAGTTATTATTATTATTAATAAATTTTAGTGTGTTGGGCACAATTTATGGAAATGGGCTGCCAAAAGATACACAAGCGAAAAAAAGGTTGGGAACTGCTGAAGACAGTGAGATCGAGGTTCGATCCCGGTCAGGTGCACTGAGTTTTTATTTCCTTAAATGGTTTCCCACTCTCCCTCCACACAGATGCGGGTGCATTTCCTCTAAAATAAAGCATTCCTAATCCCTAACCCATTAGTGTAATTAGTACATAGGCGTATAGTCCGAACAGGTAGTAAGACATAGAGCTAAAAAAAAAATTGGTTCAAAAAGTGGATGTTTAATACCTAATGTAATAAAAATATCTCAATTTATGAGTATGATTTGTTTCCCCACCAATGCAGGTTACATCATGAGTCTTGCTAACGGGATCACCGCGTTTACTGGTATTATTGCACCGATGCTGGTTGGAGTCATCACCTATCAAAATGTAAGTTGAAAGTTCTGAATTTGTCATTACAGCACCAGAGAAAAATAGAGCTACTAAACTTATCATTATTTGAGTATAGTTGGCACTAAGAAAAAGTTTTTATTTTTAAATTATTTCTCAAAACCTAATCTTAAATCTACTTTTGAATCTTGAATCCAAATTTGAATCCTCAAATCTTAAATAATGTATAGTTTTCGTTTAAATTATATATTTATTTAAAAATACATTAAAAAAATGTTGTTAAGAGGCTTGGCGCCACTAACCAGCGATATTTTATTTGGCATGCTTACTAACCAAGAGAACCCCTTTTTTAGTAAATTAATTATATTAATGCAGTTTTGTACTTTTTTGCGATTTTGTTGGCCCCAACTATATTTACATAGTTACTTTTACCAATTGCTTGAAATTGTTATATCAGGTCAAGGTCTTCTTGAATTATATTTATGAATTTCGAATCTCTTGAATACCATGAATCGAGGGATTTGAGCATTCAATCGCTATTAATTATTTGTACTATTTGTCCAGCTTGTATTATAAAAAAGTATGTGTGTTACAGCAAACCTCTAGCGCGTGGCAGTTGGTGTACTTAGTGTCAGCCATAATGGTCACTGTCCCACTGGTCTTCCATCTCATATTTGGAACGTCCGAGATGCAGGAGTGGAACTATCCGACCAAGTCTGTCACGGAACTCGAAGAACTCAGGGAAGAAAAACAGAAACTTAACACAAACCCCGAGGGAAATGAGAAAGTTTCCAAGGAATATATGAGCAACATGACACAATAGTTCATAAAAGAACTTCTCCCATTAAAACACGATAGAGTTGTTGAATTGTGTGTACATTTTTTTTATATAATTATCAACTGCATACTTTTTAAACCACGAAAACAATAATAGTTTATATGTAAAGATAAGAAATAATTGTATAGCCCAACGTTTCCCAAATTGTGGTAAATGTACCTTCATCGGTACACTAAGGGTAAACTATGTTTGAATAGTAGTAGGTATAACAAACAAATTAAGGAAGATTTTAACGCGATGCCACGGGCTTTCGTTATAGTATTTTGCTTCTCGATCCTGGCTTTTTTAGCTTTCCATTGAGGCTTTATTAAATTTTGAAACGATTGTTTATAGTTTAAAACAAGGATCAGCAACTGCCCAATCTCTGGGTAGTATAAAAGAAAACACTACATCATCATTAAAAATCAATCTTTGAGTCTATTAAAATAACAAATATATAAATTACTTTAAATAAATTACCTTGATTGGTCAGAATCAATAGTGATATAAGAAAATTAAATAGTTTAACATGAAAATGTTCATTTTAATTTTCCTTTAAAGGCAGGAATAACTGTCTTAAAAGTAAAGATTGAATTTAAAGCAGTTTTTATCAAAATTTTGTTGATGAAGGCCACCAAATGAAAGCTATACGCACTGAGAGGCTAACGAGGCCCTGGGAGTATGATCTGAGGTAGGGGCTGTAAAATTATGCAAGAAAACCATTATTTTTAGGCAATTCCATTTTAGGACTACAAATAAAAGAAAAAGGTTAATTTATTATTCTAAATGCTGTTCTATGTCCCGATATTGCAGTATGCATCAGAAACCTGGATTATAAAGGAAAGTGATAAGAGCACAATACAAGAATGTGAAATTAAATTTCTGAGTAGGCTGGGAGTGACAAGGATGGACAAGGTGAGGAGTGAAAGGGTGGACGAGAGAAAGAGAGAGAGAGAAGGAGCTCCTGCAAGATAGTATAGAGGAGGCGATAATGAGGGCGTATGGACAAGTGAAGAGGATGGAAGAGGGAAGGATTCCAAGGAGGATGCTCAAAATGGAGGTGGGGGGCAAGAGGCCAAGAGGAAGACCCAGGAAACAGGTGGATAAAGGGAGTGCGGAGGAGTCTGGAGACGAGTGAATTGAATTGGGCCGGTGTGGAGGAAGGAAGGTGGTTAGGAGGACAGAAGTAAATGGAGAGGCTTATGTTCGAGACAGACCCGACCAGTGACAGGAAATTGTGCATGATGATGATGATGATGATGATGAAGTGTTGAAAAAAATCATATAATTTCATTGATTACTAAGTAATAGTTGTTAGATTATTTACAAGATTTTAAACCTCATAATCTTTGATAAATAATTGTTCAGTTTGTTGACTTAAGTTTGGTACAATCTTCCTTTTCTATGTAACTTGTGTCTACCAAGGAAAGAAATAGAACATAGCATGGATATTATATATATTTAATCTTTTGGATTTACAATTTTTGTGTTATATGGGATCAACAGTCTTTAATTAATTTTTATTGCTAAACTTCCTGAGATCCTGCAGACTACTCGGTAAGCCACGGCATACCACATTTTGAGAAACTATGGGGGATTGTGGGACCTTATATTTACGATAGGGGATCGAAGGACCTTCATACATCTAAAGGTCAATCAGGGCCCAAAAAGGTTGTGAACCTCTAGTTTAGAAAATAGCGGACCTATTTGTTTTCTTCTTTAAAAATTATTTGTCATGTCTTATGACCTGTTTGGGCTATACACATAAAAATATACATTTTTTTATCACCGCGACCTACCACCTATTGGAGTTATAAGATTGTTTACTAATTATGCTAATTGTTTAAGGGATCAAAAGGTTATATTTAGAGAAAGTGTACACGCATTTGCATGGAGGGAAAGTGGAAAAACCATTTTGGAAAACCACCCTCAGTACACCCGACCGAGATTTGAACCTAGATCTCACCGTCATCGGCAGTCTAGTCTACGGCGAGAGTAGCACCTTAAACCA
>CABFOW010001905.1:0-19348 GCA_902141385.1 Timema californicum
AAAAACAGCCAAAAATGAACATGGTCTAAGGGCAACGATAGTGCTCCGTCACGAATTTCTCTCCTGAGAAGTGCTCCGCGACACAAAAAGTTTGGGAACCGCTGGTATAGATTATATACCTTACTCATCTCTATACAATCAGCAAAGTTATATATGGAGAGTCCAGACGGGTAGTGAGACATGACACAAGATTTATTTTTTCCCCCACGGAGAGCTAAGGAGCTGAAGAGGTAACAAACTAAAATACTCACCCAGGACCAATAAATCAAATATAAGTGTGACATGTATATTATAGCATTTCTCATATATAAATATAAAGTTTACCCAACAGTTTTCATATTTCCTATTATAAATCTTAAGCGAAAAGAATAGAAAGCTACCCTCTTCTGAGGGCGCTCTGGCTAAACATGAAGTGCCTATAGTTTGGTTTGTTAACAGGAAAGTATGGTTTGAAACCTGTTTAAGTGTGCTGGAAGTGGTTTTCTTAAATGAGCACCTATTTTCTTCACATAAATGAGGGCACATTTCCTCTGAGTTCTACATTCATCACTCCTTACCTCATTATACTAGAGTAATTAAAGGCTAATATCCCAGACAGGTAGTAAGATGAGGCACACACGAAAAAACCCCTAAAAATCTAACAATAGTAGTCATATTCTTAAGAACAATAAGAATAAACTGTCCATATTTAATTTTTTTTTTTAAAATGAGTTTTATTATTACTAATGGTAAGAATCTGACAAACTCTATAAGAGTATAGGAATAGTTTATAGTTGCATGTATTTACATGTGTAAACATACTTAGTACACACATATAATTTGCTAATTTATTTAATTTATGAAAATAGTGAATGTGTATAATGTGAGTATATATGGGCCATACATTACACATCTAGTCCCATCACCAGAACAAAACACCACTTGGTTTGTGAATTTTTAAAAATGTGTTAGTTATAGAACACAATAAAATATTCATTCTATCATTTATAACTCAAATAACTTAACAGGTTTTTGTGAACCATAATACAAGGTTTTAGTATTAGTTAAAAAGAATTATATTCACTATTTACTTCATATGAATGTCAAATCCAGCATCAAATAAAAAAATATGGCCACACAAATACATATTAACAATAGCATAATCAGAAACTTTTTATATAATGTCATGCTTGATATAAAAAATAAAACTTTAAATGAAATCAAAGATATAAAATATAAAATACTGATATTTCAAAATTTTTTAGTATATCATTATGTAATGTTAATATCAAACATGATTTCACAAATGTATTTTTTTGTTTGTTTGTGACAAAGTATTAAATTAAATTCTTATAAATTATAGCACTATAATTTGAAAATTACAATTTTTATAATTATAAATAATGTGCGTACAACCCAAATGGGTAATAATAATAAAAAAATTTAAAGCCTTTTAAATCAAAGTGATGTAGTTGAACTTCTAGATTAAAAAGAAATATGAAAAAGAGGGCAGTTAAAGAAAATGGCTAAAAAAGAAATGGAATACTTTAACCTAAAAAATAATACATAGCATGAGTTATCTTTATTTACATTGACTTCCACACATTGGTCCATACAGGCCTGGGCAAGTACAAATTGTGAAAGTAAAATATTGCAAAATTTACATTTTTATTGCTTTAAGTTATGGATACAAGTTATAAATTAGGGTACTCCTATTACAATTAGAATGTTGGATATTAATCAATTAAATCATGTGTTAAGGGTAGCCAAATATCTCCTTAACAATATTTACTGAAATTTTTATGAATGTCAGGGAAAAAACTTGTACTTTTCTTTGAGACTTGGACATAATAATCAAACTTATAATTTTGAATTAAATTTAATAACTTCACAGAATAAGAAAGTAACATTTTTGGGCTACTTGTTCAAAGAATTAAAATAAAGTTCAAGAGTTTAGCAAATATAAGTTAATTATTTAAACAAGATGTCGAGCCAAACCATATTTTAAAATTCCCCAAGTTTACCAAGTTTTCCAGAGCCAATTGCCAACTTTTTGCAGTTACTATATTATAAACATTATTTTATTAAGAATACAACTTAATGTAATAATATTTTTAAACATATACACATTTTGAAATTGTGACACTATATGAAGTGTTTAAAGGATGTTGGGTGACCTGGCGGTCTAGGGGTAAGGTGTCAGACTTATATGCTGGCGGCCGGGGTTCAATCCTCGGTCCCGGCATAGATTTATCCGATTACCAAACCCTTCCTTCACCTCTGACAAGACATCTTGTGAATGTGGGGAATGCCAGGCCTCCAACGTGGTTCGGATCCTACGTTAAACTGTAGGTGCTTCATTTCATCTCACAATCACCCTACCATCACACATTAGCGTAAGTGCGTATAACCCAAACGGGTAGTAAGACGCGGTGCTAATAATAATTTAAAGGATGTCAGCCTAAAGTAATGGGCTGTTGGGTAGTTCAATCAAAGTTTGACTTCAGTTAGATCATATTGAGACATTAAAAGATCGCCTTGCACAGGTTAATGACTCAACTTTGGGTAAAGACACATGGTAAAGGAGTGGAAAGGCGAGATGAAAATCTCAAATGTTGACTTTTAGAATCAAGATTGGCATACTAAACATGGACAACTGTATTAAAAGAGATTCACAGTGAGCATTGAGTGGAAGAAAGAGATTATTTTGTCAGTCAACTATTGTAAATGAAAGTAGCATCGGCCTATTTTTTTAAGCGAATATGGGAAAATTCTAAAACTTGATAAAATTCCCTGAATATTCCATGACTTTTTCTCTTAGTAAACATATTTTGACATTTCCTGGTCGCTGGACACCCTGTTAAACTATCTTTCACATTGTATATTGGAATTGGACAGTTTTTAAAAAACTATATAATAATAATTGGAGATGGGACACTCAAATCCTTGATTCCTATGGTATTCGAGAAATTCGAAATTCTATAAAGAAATATCATGAATCCAATCCAAATAGAAAGGCTTCAATTGAACTCAAAATGAATTTTTTATGAATTACATAAATTTGTGTAGTTAAAAAAAAAGATTTATTAATTTATGTAAAACATAAAAACAAAAATCACCATTTTTTAAAAATAAATTCGTTTACAGAAAAATGATTTATTGTTTAATATTTTCTTTGTTATTGAAACGTAATAGAAAAGACAAGTAAACAGAATAGGAATATCCATCTCTAATAATAATAACAATAATAATAATAATAATATATCTATTTAAAAAAATATCATGATCAATGGTTAATATCTTGTTTTAAAAAATGAATTCAACCATTTTAATTTGCGTGATCACCATGTGTCCCTTAATGAACTATAAACTTAGATATTTTGAGTTATAAAATCATTAAATTGAACTCATTTTTTAACATTCAATGTAATTGAAAAGCACTATTTTTTTTAAAAAATAAACTGAAATAATGCATAAACTTTATGGGTAAACTGCCCAAGCCTAAGTCCTTCCCATTTTGAAGAAAATCAACTCACTAGAAAAGGCTGGGAAGCACTGCAATGGACGACATGGCTGGACGCACATGCAAAGGTAAACCTTTTTACCCATGCAGAAAATCTACTGTATTGGCCCGAATATTGTACAGCTTCGCAAATATGACGTAAAAATTTTGAAGGTGTTCTACACGAAAAATAAAATGTAAATGGGCTGCACATAAAATACAAATACAGTTTTCAAAAGGGTTTTTTCAGGAGAAAAACATCGCACTACATTAGGGCCAATAAAGTATTTGGTAGAATATATATGCATAAAACATTTCTTATTCTTATATAAATTTTACACAAATAGTACTTAACACGCATACATTCACATTCGAATCATATTTACACAAAATATATTACACAGTTTTATAATGTAACTTTACATAATACATACATATTTATTGAATAAATAGTATAATTTCAAATAAAAACATCATCCAGTCTCACACATATAAAGAAATGATTGGACCAATATAATAAAAAAATTATATATATATATATATTAAATAGCAATTATTAGTTAATCAACATCTTTAATATGTCCATAAGATTACTTATTAAATCATAAATAACACGTTGTAAAACCTGGAGGCACACTTCATTATACACCATGCTCTTATAAAACTATTTAATATGTAAATTATGTATTCATGTATACAAATGTATTTAGTTATCTGTATATACATTATATGATATTCATCAGTCATACACAATATTTACATATGTATATAGTTATTTATACATACATGCTTTGATATTCACTGGTCATACATATACATTTTAAATATAAATCTGACAGATTTCCAACTTATATTCTATTTTGTCTCAAGGTACTACAGTCTTTGTAAAGGCATTATATATTGCAAGTGCAGCTAGCACAAGCAATAAGGTGCTAAAGGCAAGTGGAAAAAATTAGTCATACTCATACAATATCTTCTCTGTCATCTCTTTCTTTGGTAGCACTCATATTCATGCTTGCCATAATTTCATCTAGCAAACTGACAGAAGTTTGCAACTTAAATGAAGAATTTGTCTTGACTAAAGGGTCTTTTTTAAATTGCAGATTAGGTTTAATTTGTTCAGTTTCTTTTTTTAAGGAAAAAGGTACAACTGAATTACTTTCTACATTTGTAGTCCTCTCTTTCTTTGAAAAAGATGATGTTGGAAAACTATTAATAAGATTAGAAACATCACCATCCCTAATATGTAGGGCAGGCATAACCTGTCCACTGAACAGATTCATGGTTGTCTTACTATCAGGAAGAGAAAATGAGTGTGTGTCACCAGTAGCGTGACTATCACCGTCTTTCAATGGAAAGCCATTTGATTTATCAACAATGGGATGTTTCTTTACATAGGAATGACAAGATTTCTTTATAATGCAGCTTTCTGCACTATCTTTAATTGGTAATACATCATTAATCTTAAAAGGATCTTGCCTTTGTTCTTGTTTTAATTCAATACAATCATTTAATTTTTCAATTTTATTTATGTCTGGCATTGAGCTTTTTTCTCTTTTTCTCTTGCATTTGTCCTCTTTTTCCACTTCACCATATCCCTCATTGTTTAAAGATGCTGCTTTTACATTCTTTCTTTCCCCACTCAACTTATCAATTTCAAAGTTTTCAATTTTTTTTACACTAATATTTGCAACATTTGTACTTTTATGAACCTTAAAACCATTTTCCATTGATAAATCTTTTGTTTCTTTCTTCTTTACAGATTCTTCTTGTTTGGTTGTAGATGGTTTTTGAATATCACTGGGTCTCGTCAGAATAAATACTTTTCCAACTGATTTGGCTCTCTTCTTATCACTTTCAATAGAATTTTCTAACTGTCTTTTCTTTGACTTATGGTCAGTTTTATCGTCTTTTCTGGGCTTGAAATTTTCTGCTTTGAATAATTTTTCATCAATTTCTTTATCTTTACTGTGTTTTTCGTTTCTTGGGTTTTCATCTTTGACATCTCTCTTAGGTGCATCACAAGATGCCCTTTCCAAATTTTTCTTTTCCTTGTAGTGGTGTTGAGCTGTAACTACTCTTGAATGTCTTACATTCTGAAGATTTAGAGAGCTTGGATAGTACTGCTTCAAACGAACATGCCAAGCTGAAAAATAAATATTTAAATATGTTAAAAATGATATTAATAAAATGAATGGATTTTTGCATAAATTACCAGGTATGTGATCACTTGAATAAATTAAAGTGTGTTTTTGTTGCAATATATTATCATGTTGGTGATGAAAGGCTTCAAAAAGCAATTTGCAATTTGATGGTTAAATGAGACCAGAGGCCTAAGAAAACTGACAGCTAATTATTGTAGAAACAATTGCCTGTAAAGTCAAGATCATTAGAAATGAATGAGTGAACTGAATTTATTTAACGATGATTCCACATTGGTCTATAAGTACAGTAAGCAGACTATTTAGCTAAACCCCATCACCATGATTAATTTCACCAACAATATTTAAAACTGTGTATGTATTAATTGTATGTACTAAAATTACATCAAACTTAAATATCATTATGTTATGCTAGCTTTCCTTGAAAATATGTTGTAATATATCAAGATTCAAAATAAATTCTTAGGATTAATATAATTTCTTACAAAGCAAAGTCAAGGACCCTAGTTGTATATCCCAGATAGCCCAAAAGTGACTTTCTGAAAGTGAGTGACTTAATGGGCTATTTATCATTTTTGATGAAACTACCATTAGAAGAAAATCATATATGGATATATGGATGTGGCTGGAATTTAAAAATTACCAAAATTTTTAAGTAACAATGTCAGTTAATATATATATGAATTAACATAAGACATTAAAATATTTGAAAAATGATCTTTAACTTCTAAAACAAGCAATTTTCTATCTGCTTGAAGGGTGAATTTATTTACAGTAAAGGAGTTGGTGTTTATACAATTTTTTTGTCACACTACAATTTGTGATTAAAAAAACAAGAAACAAGTGGCGTCTAAAGGTAAGTCTTCATCAGTGGGATAAACCTTGATGATGTTGATGAAAAATTTACCTTAGAAAATAAACATTGAAGTTTATCTTATCACTGTAATTTTACAAATGAAACTAATACTGCCATTCTGACATTGGATAAAATTATTTGTTAGTTATAATATGAAATATATTATTATTATTATTATTACCGTGTCTTACTACCCGTTCGGGTTATACGCACTTACGCTAATGTGTAATGGTAGGGTGATTGTTAGATGAAATGGAGGACCTACAGTTTAACATGGAATTCGAACCACGGTGGAGGCCTGGCATTCCCCACATTCACAAGATGTCTTGTCAGAGGTGAAGGAAGGGTTTGGTAATCAGATAAATCTGTGCCGGGACCAAGGATTGAACCCCGACCGCCAGCACAGAAGTCTGACACCTTACCCCTAGACTGCCAGGTCACCCTACCATATATGAAATATACTTTCTAAAAAATAAATAAATTCTTCACATATAATACAAGCCATTTATCTTTTTAAAAAATAGTTAATATTCATATAAATCATCCTAGAGGATATGTAAGTTATATATATAGTAACTATTGTATTATTTATAGATTTAATTCAGCACAATGTTGTTTATAAATTATATATTATTTGTGTCACATTTTACACAAATGCAACATTATTTATGTCACATTTTACCCAAATACAATGATATTCTGCTATCGGTTTCAAAAGAGGAAATGGGTAAAGAACAAAAATAAAATAGCAATTAGAAGAAATAAAAAACGTTTTAAAACTTACTAAGTTAATGAATTTTCCAATTGCCATGCCAACCAACCAGTAGCCAGAGCCACAAAGATCTTGCTCAAAGTTAGGCCACATTCATTACTTTATACTAAACGTGAAATTTTAGATTTTAGCTTTTGTTTGAGACTAAAAACATGTTTTCTTATAAAGACTACATACCGTGTCTATACACTTATTTTTCACAACTGTCACCATACTGGTTTTCATGCTTCATTCTGCACAGTGACAGGTCTTCCTGTACACTTTATCTGTATGGTATGTTTGGAAGCAACCAATCACACACAAAGCTAGTTTTTCTGGACAATCAGGATTATAGAAAGTTTTTGTTTACGCTTACACTCTCCTTTTCCCTTTCTCGAACATTTGTTCAGGAGAATGCTGCATACAGAACAGTTTGGCTGGTGTTTCTTGTCTTGAAACTGGGCAGGAAAACGCATTTCAGTCAATCTAGCATTCATTGTCATTGAAAAAAGCCTACCCCGTTTTGTTAGTGTGCACCTTTCATATACCTTCCACCAAACCATCAATAACTTTCTGTCTGTACTTTCTGTGCGACAATTTTAGAGCTGGATTTGCTATATTATTATAGGCAATGCACCCAGTCACTAAAGCTAGGCGTGCACTGGCAACTTTTTTTTTAAACTATTTTGTTGCTAGGACACATTGATTTGTATGCTGTGCTGAGCCAACTTAAAATTACTGCATGCACTATTCTTGAGAAAAAATTGTTGGCAGCTTAAAATAGAGCACACATATCTAGGTCTGTTTGTATGCGAATCATCAGTTTGTTGACTCAAACATTTCTGGCTGGTTTGTCATCACTCGAAGCCACCAACATTAATGTTGATAGTACAGAGTTGTTAATATGCGAGGTATAAAAAAGACCAGCATTGTTTAAAGAAAGTCTGAAAGAATATAGTGACAAAGATTTAAAGGAAAAAAATATGGAGTGAAGTTTGTGAATCAATTATATCAAAGTGGAATGAACTTCCCGCTAAATAGAAAGCAGACAAAGATATGTAATTAATATTTTCATCATTTTTATTCTTGTTATATATATTAATGAGTTGAAACTAGAGTTTGTTCTTTTTTTGTGGTTACATACAGTACATAATACATTTTTATATATCAGCTTAATCGTGTTAATGGGGGGAGGTAAGGGGACGAATGTTGTAAGTAAATACTTCTAAACCCAACATTAAAATAATTATTTTTAATATCTTATTGATAATGTGTTTAAAATCAAATCCAAACAAATAGATGCATTAGACCAGTGGTTCTCAACCTGGGCGGTACTGGCCCCTACAGGGTGATTTTGTTTTCAGGAGAACGTTAAATTGTTAAGAGGACATTGGGGAGGGTAAGGGGGGTGGGCATTTTAAGGGATATTACAGTAATAACTTTCTGTTGATAATAACCATACAAAAATTAACAAAATGCTCTTAAATTTGTTTTAGTAATTATGTTTTATAATTTTGACAGCTCATTTAATTATTCATGTTTATAAAGATTTAACATAACATAGTATGTGTTTTATTCATAAGGATTATTAGTTTTACCACTAAAAAAGTACTTATATATTAATAGTAATTATTTAGTTTGAAATAATTAAGTATGAATGTAGGCCTACAGGGCAGGTAAAAGAGGTATATCATATTATTTTCTTTTACTCGAACACATATTTTAGAGCTCAAGACATAATACTAAATGAGATATTTGTCGAGCATGAATAGAGTGTATTTGACATTCCTTTTTGCCTGCCCTCAGAGTTATTAATTTTTATTTAAATAGCAAAAATAGGCCAAGCTCATCTTAGCAAATTATTGACCTATTCCCTTTTGCCTGCTTATTACATTTGACTTTGGAGTGGGGAGCGGTAGCGTGCACCCTGTTCTCAAAAGGGGGCGCTAGGCTAAAAAGACGTTAAGAACCCCTGCAGTAGAGCATTTAGAGATGCAAATTTTTCATTAAAAACTCAGATTATTGAATCCCGGGGGATGTATTCGTGTTCGTGAATGGCTTTGTTATAATATTCAATCATATCATACATAGAAAATAATTTAATAATGCAATTCGGCAAAGAGAAATAAGCCAAACGATCCCAATAAAAAATAAAAATCTTATCTTTACAATTTAATTCAATAAAACCTTGCAGATTTAATATTTTAAATAAAATTTATACTATAAACTCATGGTTTTCAAGTTAGAGAAAGTAAAATAAACAAAATGTAAATTAAATTCTTCTGTTAAGTCCATTAAGTACTAAAGAAAAAACCACAAATACCGCCAAATGTTTGGTTTGCAATGCTCGCACATGCCTTCGCGTCACCCTCAGCAACATTTTAATCTCAAAACGATTTAGTTTCCAGTGCGTACAGAGTCTAAGACAGCCTCAATTACAAAGTGCCAAAGTACTTGGTACCACTTTTTAACCTTATGATCAAAGGGGTAATTTGAGCAAAGTTGATCAAATTTGTCAACACACCCCTTGTGCTGATTGTATGCAATTTGCATATTTGGTTTCATTACTTTATTCTTCCCTGACTTGGAATTAACTTCAACTTCAGATACCCCAGCGTTTCCTTCAGTTGACAGCATGTTTACTTTACCTGTATCCTGCCATGTGGAAAATAAAATTTGTTTTTCTTTGTGCAACCACACTTAAGGTAGATCCCCTATCTTAGATTTGTCTATTTTCATGGCTGGTGGTCTTTTCTATTTGCACGAAATGTACCACACGCCCCAGTTCCTATTTGCCTCAGGTCATCATACAAGTGCACACTGGAATAAAAATTTTCCATGCATATTATGTGGCCTTTATTCTCAAAACTAGTGAGCAGTGATTTAACTATTCTGTATGCTAAGCCTCCTTCGAGGATCAGTACATCAACTTTGCCTGTGTACACTCCAAACTTTAAGAGAAAAGCTGTGTGGGAATTTCTGAGAGACCATATTTTTATACTCCATTTGGTAGAGGGTTTAGATGGCAGATATTGCTTGAGAGACAAGCGCCCTTAAATTTAAGCATTGTTTCATCAATTGTTTCATATTTTATAGAGTATGTCTATCCATATTTTTTCTATCTTGTCTGTGTGCTGTTGTTATTGAAATGCAAAAATGAACAAATAGATTGATATTTGTCTATGGTGAACACACTACCAAAACCTGGGGTATGAGAAAGACAAAAAGAATCTTGGAAATATGAATCTAAGCCCGGTTTATGGACCATATCCATGCCAATTTCAATTGAAAGAAATGCCTTTGTCACCTTCTGTTACATCTACCCAGTTTTTAAACCTGGACCTTGGGGACAGATTTACATTTTTGTCTGAGGAAGAAACTTGTAAAAACATCCACTTGGATTCACTCAATCTATACCAACTACACTATTTTGTCCTGTGAATGTAGGTATCCAATCTAGATTGACTAACTTTCCTTAGCTAACATAATTGATTTGATTCCACTGGCAACCAAAATCAGAAAAATTATCTCCCAATACATCAATGCCAGTTGGTTCATCTCCTTCACTAGAAGTAGTGTCGTCATTGATGTCATTGTTATCTCACTCAGACTCAGACCTCAATAGCTTCACTAGACAATATCTTTCTCCTGGAATTCATATTTTGAGTGCACTTCACAAAACCAAAACACACGCCTAAGAAAAATATAGGCCTAACTTACTTTCAAATCCAGAGAAAACTAAATTTACTACAGGGTTGTGTTTGTAATATCTAACATAACGTTCTCAAACACCCACAAATAAAATTTTACTATTGCCACATAAATATTATATTTATTACACTTTACATGGCATGTATTCATCAATCATAAATTAAATGTTACTAACACAGTAGAATAAATGAATAAATATTACAAATACTTCACTAATAAATTCCTCAATGATGTTTTCTGCCACATAAATATTGCACGTTTGCTACAAGTAGTGAAATGCGGAAGTAAACAAGCGCTACTATTGTTACAATTTAGCAGCTAGTAATTGACAGTTCTCGAAACTAACACCATATGTCAGAGGCGTATGGGCATGCTAATATGAAAAGTTCAGTGTTCTAACACTCTTGTGTCTATTTACGACTGTCCTATAAAAGGTAGATAAAGTTTACACGTCGTCAAATAAAGTCGATTTCCGCAGTCAATGGCTAGAATGCTGAGATTGGATATATCCGATTATCGCAGTAAAAGGGTTAAAAAAAATAACTTGTGCCCACTTACCAATACTAGTAACAGCTGAAACTGTACGAAACTGATGAATGATATTTCGAGGCAAAAAATAAATATCATTATCACATAGCTGAATGCGAGCATATCGTATCCCATCTCTACGTAGCTGATTCAATTTGGCATCCTCTAACCATTGAACACACTGGAACACACAACAAATATGTACACACCCAAAGAAAAATTAAGTAATGAATAAACTCTAAATTTCACAATCAGGAACTATTTTAAGTTCTATTTAGAAATTTTTGGTTGGGTGCAGATGGCTCAGTGAAGAGTTAGTCTGCTATATTTTAGTTATATACTGATGAGAAATGTAAAAAGTCTGTGTGTTGGGAACTCTCATACATGAATTAAAACTAAATGAAAATAAACAATGTGACTATGTGACAGTGGAATTCAATATTATGAATATCACGAGCAGACTTAGCATTTAAACAAGGCACACACCAAAGTGGCTCATTTTGAAAGTGTATGCAAATATAAAAACACATGTAAACTAATTATAAGGCACTGACTTGACTCAGCACAAATGATTCACTACAGTTCAGCTTGGACCAAGAACTATAGGAACAAAACATTCTTAAGGGTGGAAGTGAATGTCTTCTTCTACAATGATGTTTCTAATAACCAAAATATGGGGTAGTAAGAAATTGTGTTCAGTGTTCAAATATGCAAAATATAATAAGTTCGTACATATACAAAAAAAAAAAACGTTATGGAATTATCTATTTCAAATTAAAATTATTAATACAAAATTTAGGCATTTAACATTTGAGATTAGGATATACACTAGTGATTTTAATATATACTTCAGCTCAATTTTTTTTAAAATATGTTACAAACCACAACCGTCTCACAAAACAAAGTTGTATTGATTGGTGCCAACAAAATGTGATACAATACTATTGGGAACATTTTTGTTTTCTCATTTAAAATAAACTGAAAGGAAAAATATTTTGTGTAAGAACTTTTCTATAAACTCTATACTCCTACAAAAAAGACTAAAAGTAGTTTGATATATTTAATTCAAAACAAACCTTAACAAATATAACTAAGTAAAATAAATATTTTGGGAAAAATAATTAATCAACAACACACACTAAGAACAGGAATGGCGAAACTTTTTCGACCAGTGTGCCATCTATTATTTACTTTTTTGATGAGTATTTAAAAAACAAAACTTGTTGAATATTATGAAATGTAATCAATAACTCAATAGAATTGTTAATGTTTTAATCATCCTCATCATGCACAGTTTCCTGTCACTGGTAGGGTTTGTCTTGAACATAAGTCTTTTCATTTACTTATGTCCACCCATCACCTTTCTTCCTTCATGACGGCCCAATCCAATCTATCCACACTCCTTTGCACCCCTTATCCACCTTCTCTGGGTCTTCTTCTTGGCCTCCTGCGCGCCACCTCAATTTTAAGAATCCTTCTTGGAATCCTCCACTCTTCCATCCCACTTCAATCTTGCCTTCTCTATCCTATGCAGCAGGGGCTCCTCCTTCACTCTTCCATTCCTCACCCTGTTCATCCATGTCACTCTCAGCCTACTCCTAAGAAATTTCATCTCACATGCCTGTATCTGCTCTCATCCCGTTCCATCATCACCTAGGTTTCTGAAAACTGCAATAATGGGATATAGTATAACCTGTACATCATTCCTTTGCATTTCTGCGGCAAATCTTTACTCCAAACCAGACTTATGACGCTTTTGTAAAAGGCCTTCGCTCTCCTCCCTATCTAGCTAATTTCTCTCTCATTTCCTCCCCTTTCCTCTACCAGACTTCCCGAGTACTTGAAGCTTTCCACTTCAAGTTTCTCTCCTCCTAATGTTACCACCTCGTGTGCCTCCCAAAGTTCAAACCCTCGTCCACGTCGTGGGAGATGAGCATAAAGTAGAGGATTGTGTGTGGGGGCAAAGTTCAGTGAGGGGCCCAAGACCGATACGATAGCTGTGAAAATCTTACATGATCCCATAAAAGTGGCAGCTGACGCGGCTCTGGTGAAATTATGGAGGGCCTAGCAGATAGTAATGCTTTCACAGAAGAACAAGCCACGGAAAATGCTATAATAATGTCCACATTTTAAAAAGGGGAAAATTTATTAAATTTAAAAGTGTCTTAGACAATATTAATTACAATAAAAAGCTTACAAAATCTTTTCCGTATTAGTTTGAAACATGTTGTATTTTGCTAGACAAGGTATGTTCAGTTCATAACATGTTATCTTCAACAACACACAAGCTGCACTTTAGTTTGAGCCAAGATGATTTCCAGCTGTTTACTTACGATACCAAGGTGATGAAACATTTTATTTGGGGTTTTATTTCTTTATGTTGACACATCACCCAAATATTGTTTGTATGGCCCCCAGTGGCACGCATAACAAAGATTTTCCATCCCTGCATTAGAGTATGTGCAGTCTTAAGTATATTTATTACCTCTCCATTCATTAAAGCTGATTGTATTTTAAGAATGTACTTTTTCTTGGTTAGGTCCAAGATTGAATATACTAGTGTCAATTCACCTCAGCACACCTAAATAAGCTCAATATTTAATAGTATGAGAAACAGTCAAGATGGCAGTGTGTATAGAAAAAAAAAAACGGGTACGATGCATTATGTGAACTTGATTGCTACTTTATCTAAA
Organism: Timema californicum; assembly: GCA_902141385.1. Taxonomy (NCBI): domain Eukaryota; kingdom Metazoa; phylum Arthropoda; class Insecta; order Phasmatodea; family Timematidae; genus Timema; species Timema californicum. The sequence continues at coordinate 14,183 of CABFOW010001905.1, forward strand.
AATGAAGATATTAAGATATAAGATAAGTAATAATATACATTGATGCAGAGACATAATTAAAAAGAGAGATTCATAATCCAACAAAGAGCATACATTAAATTATTATTATTATGTGTTTTGTCTTACGACAGATCCAATCCTTTTGTCAGTGAACTTAGATCACCAATGTAACCTATCCTTTGCCTCCTTCAGCTCCCAGAATTTTCTTCTTTCCTTCACGTCATATAATATTTGAATCCTCCTCCTTCTTAAGCTCCTCTTTCCCTCATCAACCTATCCTTCTATGACTTTGTACTGAAGACAATTCCAATCCAGTTTGCTTTAAGCCGAAAAATCACATCCAAAACGGTTCTCTTCTCACTCACTCTTCTTGGGACATCTTCATTTGTCACCCTGTCTCTCCACCTAATCTTCTCAAGTCTTCTCCAGCACATTTCAAAGCTGTCCAAGTATTTATATTCTATCTTCCTAAGAGTTCAAATTTTTACTCCATACAGTGTGACGTTCCAAATGTAGCAAGTCATACATTTCTTACTCAGTTCCAAACTCAGCTTATTGGTCAGCAGTTTACCTCTTCTTGTTGAATAATATTGTGGCCATGGCAATCCTCAACCTAATTTCTTTAGTGCAGTGGGCATCCTTTTTCAGCAGACTTTCCAGCTACTTAAACGGCTCTATGTTTTCCAGCTACTTAAACGGCTCTATGTTTTCCAGCTCCTGGTTTCCAATTTTGATTTTCAGGGGATCTTGATTTTTTGAAACCACCATTACTTTTGAATTCTCAATGTTGATCTCCATGCCATAGCTTCCCCCTAGCTCCACCAGCTGATCCATCATTTCCTGCAACTATTCTTTATTTCTGGCCAGCAATGCTAGATCATCTGCATATTTTATTGTGTTGATGACATGTCCTCCTATACTGAAATGGCCACATACCTCTATGGCTTCCCTAACCAACCACTTGCCATACAATTTGAACAGACTGAGTGACAAACAGCATCCCTGTCTCATTCCTCTTTCTATCGCTACAATGTTGGTCTCGCAATCAATCAACCTCACCTTTACTCGATGTCCCAGGTACAGGTTTGAAATCAGTCCTCTGTCCCTTCAGTTGATGGTGATCTTATTTAGTATTTCCATCCATTTATTTCATTTCACCCTATCAAATGCCTCTTGCCAGCCGACGAAACCAATGTAGACTTCTTCCTTCACTTCCATCACTCTTCCAGAAATAATTATTCTCAGATACCGATGACATCACTGGTTCCTTTTCTGAATCTAAATTTGTCTTCTTCTATCAAACTTTCTATTTTATGTTCCAGTCACCTCTCGAGTATTCTTGCCAAGAACTTCCCCACATGAGAGATTAGGCTGATGGCACTGTGGCCACTGCATATCTTGGCTTGCTTCTTCAGAGCCATCATGGTTAGGTCTTGACAGTCCTTGGCCCAGTCTCCAGTTTCGTAGATTCTATTTATAAGTTTCGTAAGAGCAATTAATCTTATGTCGTCCTGGTCGATTATCCTTGTCGTATAGTTCTTCTATATATCTTTATAAAATCTTAGGACCTCTCTATGATTCACCACCGTTTGAACTTTGGCTTTTTTTTTAATTCCTATTGTTTGCATATCTTTGTTTTCATTCCCTTCCAGTTCCTTTGCTTTCTGATACATAAGGTCATACCATCCTTTTCTTTGCATATCAATAATCTCATCGCATGTACTATAAAGCCACATGGCTGACTCACTGACATTAATGTTTACCCACCTCCAGATGATCTAGAAACTTGAAATTTGGCAAGCTTATAGCTTCTAGCCTGTAACTGACGGGAAAATACCGAAAATTTTAACCCCCGAAAAAAATTCAAACTGTCGGAGCAACTTTAAAGTCTACTTACTGTATATATTCTTATTTGTTTAAGTTTTTCTATTTATTTATTTCTTCCATTTTATGAAACATTTCTGTTTTAACCCAGGGCTTTCGTGCAATCCTCTTCGATTTTCCAACAATGTCATTTAGCACCTTCAAAAAAATATTTTTAACACTATTTCACTTCCTTTCCACACTTATACTATCTTTTGTCTTCTGAGGTAACTTTTGCTATAGTGAGTTTCTCACAATGTCACTCTTGCTTCTTAATTATATCTAATTTCCACGTCAGTCTTCTATGGCTTGTTTTCCTGATCTTTTTCAGTTTTGTTTCAATAGATGGCAGCTAGCATGTCTTCACAACCTTCACTCCATTCATAAATAGCTGTTTGACAAGGATGTAGTCCAGTTGGTAACTGATGTCTCCTGGGATCTTCCATGTGTATAGATTTGTCTTGCGTTTCTTGGACCATGTGTTTGTCACCAGGTCATTCTGCTGGCAAAATTTGATGAGCATCTGCCCAAAGTTGTTTCTCTTCCCCAGTCCATGGGGCCCTATGATCTTCTGCTCCAGTTCCCTCTTCCTTCATGTTGAATAATTATTTCAATTTCATTGCATAGCTCTTCAACGTTGATATCATCATGATCGGTTGTTGGCATGTACACTTGTACTATCAAAATATTCACTTTTTTAACATTTAATTTCACAAACATTAATCAAATCACTGTGACAAATTACTTTAGTGACCTCTTTCACAACTTATTTTTCATCACTATTGTCACTCCTTTTTCTGCACTTTTTCCAAGTGACTAGAACATTGTGTAATTGTGACAGAGTCACAACATGGAACGAGTATAATTACATGGACTTATCATCGGTCTCCATTTGGCTGTTCTACAAGGCTCCCCGCACACAAAAACACATCACTTCAGCAACCAGGGCTACGTTCAACTGAGGCGAGGAATATGTTCAGCAAAGTTACGCCTCCAGCTTGCCCCGCCCCAGAAAAGAAAACAAGAGACAGTCGACATGCGCAGATCCGTGCGCGCCAGTGGAAGTGCGGTGAAACCAACGGCCAGTCGGGGGGCGCGAGGTTTGAATATGCCCAGAATATGTGAGGGCATTCCAGAACAGTGCGTTCCCCCTCCTTACCCTTTCTCCTGTTTTGGCTTCCCGCGCTGTGAGTTCACGTGACTCCTACTTAGCGTATATAATGGCAGGACTCTAAAGCCATGTACACATTTCTTCACTCTCTCTAGGTGGGACACTTTCTGTCTATTTTTATATTTAAGTATTTTTATCAAAATTCCGTTTGGGGCAATGATGTATTCAAAATTACGTTTGGTACAACATAATTTCATGATTTAACTTTATTTAGTGTATAGTTTGAGATTGCGTTGCGCAGAAGCCATGGCAGTACAGTTTGGGGATATAAGAATATTTTGTTCAGGCTAACGTTTCTCAATCCGCTTCACGGATTGTTTCGAACCATCCGTACCGTCATGGATAGGTCAAGTTATAGTCATCCTTTGTTCTGACTTGGTTGGTCAAACCTGGGGCCGCGAGCCCGGGGCTGTAGTGTATGTATAGGGTTAATAGCTAGGTTATGCTGTTTTTATGATGCTTACGAATAATGACTCTTGGTCCCATTTTTCGTGCTTTACAAATGGCGGTGATGATAACCTTCTTTGAGAATTTTCTCCTTTTGTAAGTTATTGGGGAGCCCCCGGTGACGAGTAATCTGTATATTGTGTTTATTGCTTGCTTGCGGGTTATTGTTGCTACATTAAATTTATTATCATTAGACATTACGAGTTTTTAGTGAAGGTCAATTTAATAGTTTGTGGGTCCTCTTGGCGGCCATCTTTTACTTGGGGTCATCCCCCATTTATTTCATTGTGTATCGTTTATTATTGTTTGTGCGCCTAACGCTGGGCTTGTCCCACTCTCTACTCATCGAGTTTTGTTGCTATTGTTGTTAATAAATAAATAAGCTCTCTTGTTACCAACCTGACTTTGATTTGGGATATAAATAAAAGGGGGGGTAACAGTTTCCACGAATTATTTCACCTTGATCTTTCCACCAGACTTCACTTAAACCCAAAATGTTCACACAACATCTAATCATTTTAACTATCAATTTTCTAGATTTCAGCCCTTCACATTATCTTTACATTCCATGCTTCTATGCTGAAAGGGAAAGTTTTATTTTATGATCATTTGTTGATGCTCCTTCTGAATTAGTCCCCGCCCGAAGATCAAAATGGGGGAATAGTTTACCTTTGGAATTTTTTATGCCAGGAAAAACCATCATCAGTTTTGTTCCATTGACAAAAGGGGTTTTTGGGGAAAAGAGAGTGTAGCAGCTTTCTCTTTTTCGACCCACACCACAGCACCACGGCCGAACTATCAATCTATGATGTCAAACCTGTAGCTGTTTGCTCTTAAACTATCCAAAACATAATTTTCTCTGTGCCTCAAGTTGATCCTGATAGCACTGCTGCCTGGTACCAGCCATGTGACCCTGTGCATGAAAGACGTGATATAACCACGTCACTGGGTATCAATAAAATAAAATAACATAATGTGGAAAAACTAACATTTCTGTTCACGAAAGAGCCTATCCTTCAACTGCCAATTTTTCAAACATTTAAATATTTATTTCCTTATAGCTGAAGAAACTGTTGGATTTATAAAAATGTATTTCAAATACGAGTTTTATTTTTATAATACTACTACTATTATTATTATTATTAGCAGCGCGTCTTACTACCGGTTCGGGTTATACACACTTAGGCTAATGTGTAATGATGGTAGGGTGATTGAGAGATGAAATGGAGGACCTGCAGTTTAACGTGGAATCCGAATCAGGGTGGAGGCCTGGCATTCCCCACATTCACAAGTTGTGATTAATACACGACTTGTCAGAGGTGAAGGAAGGGTTTGGCAATAGGATAAATCTGTGCCGAGACCGAGGATTGAACCCCGGATTCTCAGCACAGAAGTCCGACATCTTACCCCTAGACCGCCAGGTCTACAACTACAACAACTATTACTACTACTACTACTACTACTACTAATAATAATAATAATAATATCAGAGATGGGTCGAATCCACTATTTCTCGAATCCGAATGTCGAATCCGAATCTACATTTTATTTTTGAATATTGAATCCGAATCCTAGCAAATCGTTATAAATTTTAATGATTTACAAATAGACCCACATTACACAATATAGGCCTAAACTGTGAATTAAGGTTTATTTCAATCATGCTTTCAATTTTAATCAACCCC
>CABFOW010001905.1:27300-83685 GCA_902141385.1 Timema californicum
CCCCCCCCCCCCCTAAACCCTCTCACCCCGTATAAGGGTTTGTTAAACAATCACCTTTAAGGGGTGTCAAACCTAGAGAGAGCATTTAAGGGTGGGATATTTAACCTAGATAACATTTAAGGGATTTTAATAAACCTAGATAACATTTAAGGGATTTTAATAAACCTAGTTAACTTTAAAGAGGTTTTAAATCTAGTAATATTTTGCGTTTTCATACTAAGAGCACATTGAAGAGGTAGCAAACATTATGTTTTGTGGGTGGTGTACCTACATTTGTATGGATAGTGTGGGAAACAATCTAGGAAAATCCACCCTTAGTACACCCAGCCAGGATCAAACAACAATCTACCCATCATCTGCAGTCTGGTCTATTGCAAGAGTGATGCCTTATACCATGAGGGCACCAAAGAAGGTTTTAATAATATTATAACTTTTACAAGTCGAGGGGAGCTGGCGGTCTAAGGGTAAGGTTGTTATCTTTAGTCTTGCGGCTTCGGGGGTAACTGATTGATGTCTCAGCGAAGTGCAGTCTCTAGGTAATGTGTTCAGACACTGGTCACACGGGTCGTGTGGATAGGGTTAGGAAAAATGTTGGCGAGTGTGTCCCAGAAATGTTAGTCGCAGTAGAACATGAAGTCCCAGCAAAGTGAGTCGCGGTGGAACATGAGGAAGTTCCAGCAAATTGCTTTGGAGAGGTAGGGTGACAGTCCCGAAGTGCAGTCTTTGGGGGATGTTGTGTTCAGACACCGATCTCGCAGCTCATGTGGATAGGGGTAGGGAAAATGTTGGTGAGAGTGTTCCAGTAATGTTAGTCGCAGTAGAACATGAGGAAGTCCCGGCAACGTTAGTTGCGGTGGAATATGAGAAAGTCCCGGCAACCTAAGTTTCTGTGGAGAGGTAGGGTGACGGCCCCGGCAAAGTGAGTTGCGGTGGGAGGTAGGGTGATAGTGGAAAGAGAAAGGGGTTTAGACAATATTGTTCCTTCCAGGGTGTCTACCTGACTATAGTTTTGGAATTTTAGTATATTTCCAGTATTTAGAGTATATTTTTTTTTAAAAGAAAGCCAGTATATATGAAAGGTACTCAAAGACAAACAATCCCTATTTCAAAATCATAACATGATAGAAAGTTAGGGTAGGCCTAGGTCTGTCTGTCTGTCATAGTTAAACATTTTTACATCAAGAATCAAGTATATTGACGCATACATTCTAGTATATACTAAGGATGGGACCCTAGAACCACAAAGGAATATTAATGGATTCAAGACTCTAATCATAATATTATTTTTTTAAATAGGTACTACGTTTGAGTTACTTTTTAAAGGTATTAAAATAGTTAAATAGTTTCTTGTGGTTAAAACCAAAATAATGATAGGAAAAATCTAACAACAAACACCAAATCATTAATTTACCATTTAATCTAAACAAAATCAGAAGTGAAGGAAAAAATCCTAGTTATTGGGAATGCTAAACACTTATGCTTAAAATATTTTCTAAAATTCAAATTTTATTTAGGGATTTGTTGGCAAAATGAAGTATCAGATTTGAAAAAAGGTGGATCCGACCCAGCTTAAAAAAAAACCACACACACATTTCATTTTTTAAATGACATATACCACCGTTAACTTCGGTTAAAGTGCTCGCCCCAAGACCCGATGTTTGTGGGTTCGAACCCAACAGAGGCCGAATGCTTTTACTTGAGCGAGCAAAAATCATAGCTCAACATCCTTCAGTGGGGAAGTAAAGTAGTTGGTTCCATGTGGGATGTAAAAGAACTCGGGGAAGTAAAGTAGTTGGTTCCATGTGGGATGTAAAAGAACTCGGGGAAGTAAAGTTGTTGGTTCTATGTGGGATGTAAAAGAACTCAGGAAGGTATGTGAAAGTACGTAAAAGAACTCGGGGAAGTAAAGTTGTTGGTTCTATGTGGGATGTAAAAGAACTCAGGAAGGTATGTGAAAGTACATCTCCTGGTAAAATTGGTAGATCATTTCACCTCACTCGTAGCATTTTAGAGGTACAAGTAATCAGTTTTGGTTTGCGTAACTTTTACATTATTAAGAATTAAGATGATAAAACCCAAAAAAACAAATTTTTTTTTAGAATGTAGACAAAAGTTAAAATTCATTTATCCACAAAACTTTTTCAATTTTTGCATTTCATGTTCTAACACTTCTGCCTCTTTCTTTCCTTTCTGCAAAACTGTTCTTCTTTTCACTTCTATTTTTCTTATTTGTTTAGATGCTGTTTTTCTTTCCAACATCTACGATAGGGAGTAATTTCATGTTGGATTGTTTTATTAAATCAACGGCTAACAATTGTTTTGGAAGTATATGCTGAATTCATTACATCACATTTTACAATTCTGTTCATCAAGTGCTCAAGTAGTTTATTTAGATCTGCAAACATAATAAAGGTTGATTGCTCTGTTATTTGGTGAGAAATTGAACCAGCTCAAATGAAACTGACACCATGAATCCTATGGATTAATTAATAAATGAGGGGGGGTCAAAATAGAGCTATCAGTAGTCCAAATAATATCAGGGGTCTCAAAATGCTTAATCCAACATTTCACTCAATGTATTATTACTATTATTATTAGCACTGTGTCATACTACCCGTTCGGGTTATACACATTTACGCTAATGTGTAATGGTAGGGTGATTGTGAGATGAAATAAAGGACCTACAGTTTAATGTGGAATCCGAACCAAGGTGGAGGCCTGGCATTCCCCACATTCACAAGATGTCTTGTCAGAGGTGAATTCACTCAATGTAAAAAGGCTCAATATTTTACCAGTATCTGATTTAAATTCCAGTATATTCCAGTAGTTCCAGTATCAAAAATGAAATATATTTCCAGTATTGGTAGACATCCTGTTTTTATGTAAAACTACATATTTGGGCTTTTTAGGGATTTTTATATAATTATTAGCAGCAAAGTTATGTTTGTGGGACATAATAGACGACATGTTGACTATGGATGGAGAAGTGGTCCTTTGCCGAGTATGTTATAAAAAGATAGAAATTTCTATTAAATCTCAACTTGAGCAGCATGTACGCAGTGCCCTGCACACTAAAAACAAACCATTGCAATCATCTAAGAAGCAAGTACTTCTGTCCCAAATGCATCATTCTTCAAAAGAAGGAAATGTTTTATACGAAGACCTCTGCAATACAATGGTCGCTGCAAATATCCCGTGGTACAAATTCCAGTTACCTAAATATCACGCATTTCTGCAGAAGTTTTGTGGACAGAGGATTCCAGATGAGTCCACACTTCGAAAAAACTATCTGGATCTGTGTTACCAGACGGTCATGGATCGCAGTGGATGAAAAAACGGACGTAACCGGGCATTATATTGCCAATATTGTTGTTGGTAAACTTAATGCAGAAGAATCTTCAACACCGTTTCTGATTTGCTCAAGAATGTTAGAGTGCAAAAATCATGACACAGTGGCTCTTTTGTAAACGATGGTCTCAAAGTGTTGTGGCCTTAGGGCGCTCAAGAAGATATTATTTCAAACACCATGAAAGTATTTCTTAAAGGTGCACAGTGTGTGTTGGGCTATAGAGAACAATTGCCAGGTATAGTATTGCCTCCTCAACCTGTCCTAACGAGGTGGGGTACGTGGATTGAGGCTGCCTGCCTTTACAATGAACATTTTCAAGATATAAAGTCTGTCAGTGAGTCATTTCTGGGAGAATCAGCAGTTTCAGTGAGAGAGGGGCAAAGTGCTTTTAATGAGTCAAAACTCGAATGTCAATTAGCATATATTCAGAGCAATTTCGGCTTCATTATTGCCAGCATTACAAAATTAGAAACTGGTGGGTTTCATTTGAAGAAAGAAATCACTGGACATTGTAGAAGATGCTAAGTCTAGGTGCCATGGAGGGGGGATATTGGAATAAAAGTGATGAAAAAATTTGAGGCTGTTAAGGCAAGGAATTCGGGCTACTCGACATTGGTTGCAGTAAGCAAGATCCTGAACGGGGAAGAAGACGACCCCCCTGCAGAAATCTCCCCAGCAAATTTTCACCTGCTTACATTTGCACCAGCAACTTCCTGTGATGTAGAGAGATCGTTTTCCGCATATAAAAACATTCTTTCTGACCGGCGACATACCATGACAGTGGAAAATTTTAGAAGTACCTCATAGTTCATTGCAATTCAAAGTGTTACTAAGTATAAAGTCTGTTTGAAAATAATGTATTAATTTCAATACAGCTGGGCAGATACATAAACACTACTACATGGCGATTGTGAAAAGTAAATTGTGACATTTTCGTTAAATTATTTTATTGATTTTTCTAGAAATTCACGAAAAAATACATGTAAAACTGACATATATTTTTCGGAATTTTTATATTAGTTATTGCAACATAAAATTGAAATTATCTATGGCTAAAAAAACACTAATTTATTTTGTAAAATAAATTATGTTTAATTTATATAATATTACATATTTTTACATTTTAACTACATATTTTACCAAATAATATTACATAAATATGTACATATTTTGCATGTTGATATCACATAAAAATCCTTTCTCTCTCTAGTTATTATATGTATTTCCCCTTGACTTTTGAGAGCTTCTAACAGTGTTTCTCTCAGTTGGATTTAGACCCTCCACAGCCCCCATGCCATACCCGACTACTTGTAAGTGAACTGTTGTTCTGTTTTTCTTCACCAGATAATATGCTTCTAATATTAACAATTCAAATTTTATCTTCAATCTTAAGTCGTATATGGCTTGCATCATGGGCGGGGTGGGGTGGGGTCCCCACACGAGCAGTCATCATTATACCTAAATCAGCTACATTCAGTGTTTCAAAGAAATATCTCTGGATAAATTCCATGGCCGGATCTTCATTTGTCTTGCCCATGTATGCTCTATCAAAAGAGGTAGTTCTTCTCCAATTTGATCCTACCAACTCAACTATGAAACCACTCTGAACCTAGTTCTTCTCTCTTTATCCTAACCATGTTCTTCCTTTCTCCAGTATTTATTAATATGGAAGTTGATGAAACTTCCAGTCGAGCGGCCAATATTACTTCATGGTCCTTTAACGTGCTGAAATCATCATCCCTTGTCTTAGCCCAATCAGAAAATTTAATTTCACTATCACCCTCATATGTTTTGTATGTTTCATCTATACCATATGAAAAAACACATGCCGTCAACAACATATAAATAAATGGGCGCAAATTTAATCTCGAATAAAATTTCTTTGAAACAGGGTGTGAGTATGAGCCCAAATATTTTAGAACCACCACCATTAGGACCAAGGGCGGACTATTGCACTCAAAGAAGCCACCATCTCAAGCACATGTACATCATTAACAATCCCTTTTATCTTAGTACATCAAGATTAACATTGTCAAGTGGATGTGATATGACCTGGCAACGCTCAGAGAGTTCCCCAAGGTCCTTTGTCAGTCCTATTTCATTGTCTGTTTGTGTCACCATGGAGACTAAGTTACGTTTACCTTGCATTTTTTCCTTCCATTCAACTGCTCTTTTGTGATTTCTCCTAAGTTTAGATGGTGATTTACATTTGGTCAGAGTTTAATTGTCTCCTGTCTTGTCATATACCTCCAGGTCTATAACAATATAATTTAATTTATTATCTATTTCTTAAATGTCCCTTTTAAGTCACCTTTAGTTAAGTCTGTCGTCTTAATGTTCATAGTCAGTTTTCTCTTGTCTCTTTATTAACATCTGGTATGTAGCACAGTCTTTGTTTTTCGGGTTTTTGCATGCCTCTTCCTTACCTTTACCTTTGTTAGCGCAGGGTATGCAGAGTTCCCTGTTGTTGCAGCCACTATTCTCATGACCCGCCTCATCACATTTGCTACAACATGGTTGGTTTTTCAAACAATGTTTTTGATGTGTCCCAGATCTTTGTAGTTAATACAGCGAACAACAACCAATTGATCACCCACTGGCACACTTTTGTATCCTACATAATTATATCCTTTTGTTCATCATCAAGTTTATTACATTCAAATTTACCTCCCCTACATTGTTTACGATTTCCTTATCCCTGGGACCAGGTTTAAATCATGGTACAAAACATTACTCAAAATCTTTCTTCTCAATTTCCCCTACTAAGTTCTGTCTGTACACATAATCGACTAGCTCTTCATTTATCATATCAGAATCCAATTTAAAATTGTTACCATTGGTCTTCTTAGCCTTGGTCCTTACACTTCAGTTCTTGTTTAAGGTCTTTGCTTTCCACAATTTTTTTCACATCTTCCTCTGTTTCTGTTTCCACCAGTAGCAATTTCTCTGTAGGTCTCATTGACCTGATCTTGATTTGATACTTGGGGGGGGNTTGTCCATCATAATCTTTTTAATTTTATTCACATCCTGTTCAATTTTTTAGGATATGGATATTCTATTTAAGTATTTTTTATTGTTCTGCTGCAGGGGGAAACCTACCCTTAGTTTGGGATGTCCTCTGGGTTGATGCGACGGCGGCATAAGCCAGTAGCAGTTTTAGCGTCTTATTCATATTCTTCAGTTCATTTCTTAACCTAGAATTCTCTTTCTCCAATTGGACAATTTGTCCTTCCCTCTGTGCAAGTCTGGTCAGCAATATTGTGTATTTCTTTTTAGTATTGTATCACTTTTCTTAATCCTTCCGTCATGTCTACAAAGTTAATGCACAAAATCTACCATTTCTATCTGTCTCTTTGAAATTACTTCCACAATTTCTTCATTTTCACCCTCATTTGGTCTGTCCTTCAACAGTTTTCCCTTATCCTGTGACATCATTGGGAATGCTTTTTTTTTGTTGTTGTGAAGACATTTACCCCAAAAAATGTATTTTAATATGCCAACAAATTATTACTTTACTTACTTGCTTGCTAATACTGTTTAAAATTGCCAAGTGACTTGATTTACTTAAAGCTTTCTACCGTCCATAAAAATAATCAGGGTGTCTACTCAGTTAGAGGAACAAAAATTCGTGACTTTTTGGTGACCTTTTTTGACCATAAAATACCTTCGGAGGCATATAGCCCAAACGGTCAGTAAGACGCGGTGCAAAAAAATTCCTACGGTAAACGGTCGAACATTATATTGTACATCGGGCCTAGATATTATAATAAAAAACGCCTTGGAGTAGGGCAGAGGCTAGTTCCAAATGCTTCTTACCTTTTCCATGAATTTTCAACTCCATTCAACACACTGAGGCTTATATCAAATTTCGATTTATACAATGTACAATAAGCCTTATACTGGTCATCTTCAACAGGGCGCAACCACTTACCCCACGAGACAAGTAGCACGCCAAATTAAAATTTAACACAAGATGGCGAAAGTTAACCTTGTCGTTGGAATCACAAACAAAACAATCAGGCAACTTTCTACTGGCGCGTGCCATCACGTGTAGTGGAAAGCGCTATCTTTGAAACATTCGCGTTGTTAAGACGCGCGGGAAATTCAAACTAAAATTATTTTCGTGACTTTATGACCAAAATATTAAAAATTCGTGACTTTTTCATTACCTTTTTTTCAATTAGTGACTTTTTTGTGACTTTTGTGACCCAGTAGACACCATGGTTGTGTACTAATCAAAATTTTCCTACCACATCTGGAATTACCTTTTCCATAGTACTTTTTAGAATAATTTTTCTTGGTGACCACTCGAAGGGTTGAAAACACTTTCCACACAATCACACACACCTCGCCCGGATATGTTTTGTCACTTCTCAAATTTTAATTATCGTTCTTCCTCATTAAATAAACTAAATTAGTGAAGCACTCTTACACATGTCCACTCGCCAGCTTATCCCAGGATCTAGGATTAATGGAATTCGTCTTAATGGTGTCCCCAACTCGGAAATAAACTCCTCCATACCCCAGGAAAGCAGAGGTAAGATAAGGTTGAATGGCCAAGACCTAATGCATTTGCCCCACACACCACTTTAACAAGTATTACCATATTAGTTTAAAAATCAATTTATTTTTTATTTAAAGTTATTCTAAAGCGCAAATTTAAAATTTCTCGTTCCCGTCCCGAATACCAATATTTTGACACATTAACCGCCCCATTCCGAAATAAAAAGTAATTCCCATTCATCCCTATTAACTATACATACACATATTTTATTCTTTTCTTTATGATTTATGTAATTAAATTAATAATAACAGTCACAAAAACATGTTGGATGGAAGGGTTGGTAATAATAGGTAATTTGTGGTGTGATAGTTGGCAACATGTGTATTTAAATGAGATGGGGTGGACAGGGCAGTAAATGTCTTGTGGTAGGGTGTGAGGTTGTGACTTCAAGGTCATGTAGAAGCTCAAATAGGCTGGGGTCTACTTAAAAAAGTGTGTTAAATATTGGTGTAAAGTGGCTAAACAAGACAATATATTATGTAGAGAGAGATTTTTTTTTCTTTCTTTCTATGGTTGATATAAACTGCATCGACTATGAATGACACAATTCAAAATATTTGTTTGAGCAAAATTTGAGTCTTTTAAGATCGAATTTTTCCTTTGTTGACCTTTCACTTATAATAGGATTAATCCAACTCTTCCTTTGCTTTCAGTAGAAGCAGAACATTATTTATGTAAGATGGAGGTTTGGAAGGGGGATTAGGAAAAAAAGGGGCTTATGAGAGTTTTGGCCACCCAAGCATCCAAGCCAAAATTGGATCTGGGGAACTTAACTAATATAATTTTTTGGATTTCGCAAAGGGGCAGGGAGGTAGAGTTTTAAGTTAGATAGATGGTCAACATAGTCATAGAATGCTTATCAGGTGGTCTGCTACTGGAAAAAGGTCTATACACACTGCCCTAGAAGCTATTTGGAGTTTGATACAAGCCCATCTTTCAGCTTCATATTCACTACCGTATTGATCTGAAAATAAACCACACTCTTAAATTCCAATCAATTTGAAACGGGGAAAAAAAAGTATTTCTGAAAATGAATCCGTAAGTTTTTTTAATGTCAATATTATTTACATGATTTATAACTATGATTATGCAGTTTTAGTTATAACTAAGTATTATTCATTCAACAAGAGATTCTTTTCTAACCATGGTCCACAACGTGTTATTTATTAATACAGCAATTTCATTCTGATTTAAAAGAGAGGTAAGTATACTATTAAAAAGCTTAGTTTTTTAAAGCCCAGGATAAAACTGTGTCCACTGTTTTTTCATATTATACGATACATAAAATAAATAAATACTGAAAGTATTTATATATATTTTTATAGCAAATAAATAATTAAATTTTGAAAGTATTTATTCATGTAGCCAATAGACTGCAAACAAAAAGTATTTACTAATTAGTAACTCAGCAATTTTTGGCATTTGACTATTTCATTCTGTCAGCCATTTTGACTTAGTTACAGATTTATTATTAGTCACGATTTATATATTTTAAAATAACGTTATTGAAGCAGTAAAGAGCACCATCTGTTGTTGAGATTATAAACTATTTTGATATATATCGATATCTACATGCAGTCCTCAAAGATACCACATTTGTTATGTATTACCTATGGGTGCAATTATAGGGTACACAAGGATTTTTATAAAGGATGTTTTTGGGGATTGAGTAAGGCTTATTTTAGAGTCAATACAGTAATATCATAGGGATTCTCAATTCGCCACTGCATGTTCTGTGTGGTAACTGCATGGCACAAACTAAGAAATCTCTGAGATAGCAGGTGCTCAACTGTGTAGTCAGACATAGTGTTGTTTCATGCCTGATTCAAAAGACCGTTTACCAAGACCCCTGCACCATGCTCTGCTTTTATAGGCCACACACTTACAATGTGTTATCAGAAAAAAAAAATTATGCTGGGAAACAAGCTATTAATTAGATTGACTTATCACAAGACTTCTAATGTCTGGAATATTTTAGTTACAGTGACCTAACCAAGCCAAACCCCTCAACTGCAACAGGAGTATAGGCACTCTCCTTTCGCTTTATCAACTAAACCAGACCGGTACTCCCTTACACCCCTTTCCAACAATAGTACAAAGGAATAAAAAAGTAAATAATATGTGACACAATGACATCTCCAAACAAACACTTGCAGGGCTAATACTCTATATTCAGGTATATTTTAGAGACTTCAGGATACTTTCAGGTAAAATAAAGCAAACAACGTGGGGAACTCATAAAAACTAGGGGAAGAACAAAAAGTCACTCAAAAGAATGTTTTTTTTATGTAAAATCGATTTAGGTAAAAAAAGGCTAAACTCTTCTCAATGCATATTAACTCTTTTGAGTTCAATTTATAGCTTGTTTTTTTTTAACTTTAACTCGACTTCTACTTAACTTATTATTTTAGCCATATTAAATGACAAAAAATAGTTTTTTTATTTGACCCTGGATGGGATATTTTTATTTATAGTCATTTATTTTATTTTTCATTTATTTTAGATATTTAACATACTTTTCTGAATCGATTGATTAGATCCGCACATGACTTATATATTAATTTAAATCTAGCACACAACATCCAGCCCTAAGCCCTCAATTCATCAATGTGAAACTGAGACCTACATTTCACAAATGATCAATTTTTAGCCCATGCCAGGAATTGAACCTTTTACCCTCAGACAAAGACACACACATGCTAATGACTAAGCGAGGATGTCAGAATTTATTTATATTCAAAATACATAAATATAAAGAATATTTTAACATTTCTACTCGCTATAATTTCTTTTTAATATGTACCTTTAATTAAGGTTCTTTTTTAACCTTTCTCTTTCTTTCTCCTTATCTACTTTAAGTCACTATTGTCTCAGCTTGGTTTCCTCTAAGTACTGATGATACTTAGGCCTACTTCTTGCATTTACTCCTTAGAGCCCTTTCACCATCGTCGCTAGGGACGGGTACGGGTTAAAGTGTAGTTTTCACACATGGCAAATTATAACCGCCACCGCCGCTAGAGGTGTCATTTTCATTGTCTAGCCAGTTTGGGTTTTCTAGCGAGTAAGAAAGGAAAGAATGGGTGCATCTACTCTCGCAGAAAATAGCAGAGTTTAGAGCATTCTCACACTTGTACTATGAATTGAGAAGGGATGGTACAAAGTGTTTTTTTTTAAACTTTTTTCGCATGTTTAGTATTCTAAAAGTCCTGCTGTGGTTCAAGGAAAACACCTTTCCATACCTCGGTTGCTACTGTTCGCGATTTGTGTTTTTCTAGTGTCTTGTCCCATATAACAGGCCTATCAGAAAATAATGTGATTAGATGCTCCACATCTATTCCGGGCTTCGTCTAAAACCTAATAAATTATATGATAAAATAATAGAAATTATACAAGTAAAAAATGCTATGAGCTATTTTATGATTAGCACCAAAGCAGGTTTATTGCCATAAAACTTCAAGGTCTCTGTGGCATTTAATTGTGCTTTCAAAGCTATTTTTTCATCATAACAGCTGTCTACTCTGTAATCACATTTCCAGATGTTGAAAAGCCCTCTCAACGTTGCCATTACCATGTGGCAATTAACGAGAGGCTTTAACTACTTTTGTTACTTTCTTGTATTTTGTGTCATTCATTACATTCCTTACGTCAAAAACTTATTTCCTAAATGTTTCAAGGTCTATGTCAATGAAGATTCAGTGTACTCGGGATGAAAGGTTAAAATTTACCAATATTTAAAGACATCGGGCCTGAATTTATGCAACATGCTTAAAAAATTATACTGAAAATCAAACAAATTTAAATATATGATTAAAAAATAATAATTCATATACCCATTTTTAGATACTAAGGATGAAAAAAACAAGACTTTTAGAGGCTTTGTTTCAGTTTAGAGACTTTAAGGGATTATGTATGAGCCGTGCAATTGGAGTCATTCACAAAGCCTTAATACATACTTTAAAATTATTATTTTTGTGTGTGTTTGGCAAGAAATAAATTCAATTCAGAGATTAATTTATTGGGAATCAATAAAATTTAATTTTCATATATTTTGATTGAAAATTTAAAGTTACAATAAGGGTTTATATGTTTTTGCCAATATATGCAGTAAAATATGCCTTATTAAAAAAATAAATTTCATGCTCGCCCAATTTCGCCAGAATTAATATCATAAGAACCTATCAATTAATCTATTACAAGGTTTGATTTTACTAAGTATTTACTCATTCAATTTCTTAATTGTTCTAGTGACAAAAAATAATGAAAACATTAGTTTGTGAAAAGAGACAAAATTAAATTAATCTCCACAAAGACTCACCCACAGCTGCTGTTGTCATTCTGTCCAAGCCATGACCTACATGGTCAGCATGAGCTTTGGTACGATCTTCAAACATGTATTCTCTAGCTTCTGACAATCTTGGAAGATACTGCAAGTTGCGAAGTTCATTTATTCCAGTCCTATGCAATTACAATGCTTACGTTTATATAAAAATGGTTTTTTACATCTTAATTCTTTAATAAAAGTATTTTAATTATTGAATATGTTTGGTTATGACCAACATTTAGTTTTATAATTTATATAAACAGCAGGTACTAACAAAATTGTACATTTAAAAAATATGGTTTAAATTAGGAGGGATAGCCAGCACACTTACCTTGGTGATACTGAAGTAGAAATTGTTTAGATAGAACACTAAAAAACACACAAACACATTTTTAAGGATAAGCTTTCACTGTAACAGACAGCTCCATCAGGTCAAGAGAGTAGACTGATACTCTTGGTTGATCTGCAAGGTTGACCGTCCACAGCTGACTTTTTCAGTTATATCACTGTATAGATAGCAGCACTATGAATAAATAGATAGATAAAAAAACTAAAAATTGTGTTATATAATGTATCATTATTATGGCATTGAATGTAATAAATAATAAGAGTGTTAGTAGGAAAGAAAGGAATTACCTAAGGTTGAGGTAAAAGGGTTGTCTGGATTTGATGATATATTGATGGGCCAGTTCCCATATCCTTAGTTGTGAAGGGATGCATATTTCTTTGTTCAGGGATTTAACCACATTGATTATGTAACAGTGAATTTAAGTCCAGATTATGAGTTTCAGCATGTGATGCTACATGCTTATCTTTATTTTTCATTTTTGTGTCATGTTGATTAACATTCATTCTCCTTAGTGTTTCTGTTGTTAGATCAATGTATTGTGCTTGGCACTGGTTACGTTCCAGTTGGTAGATGAGGTTTTCAGAATCACAAGTATGGTGGCCTTTTATAAGATAATTTATTTTAGTTATGTTGCTGATGAATGAATTTGTTGGTTTATGTATGGTGCTGGTTTTGCAGAGGGTGCGGTTGGAGGGAAATGAACCTGATATGTGTTTGGGTTCGTGTTGAATAGTGGGATTCGGCAGTTTAGGTTTACAAGTTAGTTGCGTAAATTAACTGGTTGTTTATAGGTTACTTTTGGAGGTTCCTTGAATATATGTTGTGTAGTGGTGGAAGATAGCAGTATGGGGTAACCTGTTTTCAAGAGAATGTTGAGTTTGTGGAGTCCAGGGTAGTATGTAGTGATCAGAGGGATGATATTTGTTCCAGTTGATGTTGTGAGCTAGCTATTTTGAGCTCTATCTATTTGACTACACACCAGTGCCTTGTGGTAGGCAAGTTTTTTTATTGTATTGTAAAAGGTCATTGTGGTAGGGAATTTTTTTATTGTATTGTAAAAGGTCATTTTGGTCGGAGAAAATTCTTTGGCTCTAATGGCTAGGCTATGTGGGAGTGATTTCTTTGTTCTCATAAGGTGGCAGCTGTCATAAATAAGGTATTGTTACTGGTTGGTTTCCTTAGTGTGCACAGTTGTTTTCAGGTGTCCCTGATGGAGTGTGATGTCTACATACAGTAAAGTAATGCTGGATGTGAATATTTTCCAGGTAAATCTTAGCAGTGAAAATGTGTTGAGGTCTGTCAGGAAAGACTACCGTTACCGAGTGGTGCTGGTCCAGATCACAAAGATGTCATTGATGTATCTGAACCAACCAAGGGGCTGTAGCGGTTGTCTGCCCAGGAACATACATTCCAGTCTCCCCATATATAAATTTGCATATGAGGGGGTCATGAGCTGTACATTTAATTTGTAGGTAGATTTTGTCCAGAAATCTGAAGAAATTTTTCTCCAAAATGAAATTTGATAGTTTTATCAGGAAAGCGGTAATGGGTCTGGTACAAGAAGGACGTGTGTTGAGATATTTCTCTACTGCTGCGAGTCCGTGGATATGGGGGATATTGGTGTAGAGTGATGTAACATCAATTGAGACCAAGATGACATGCTGTGGAAGAGGAGTGGCCATTGTGTGAAGTCATTCCAGAAAATGATTTGTGTCTTTGATGTAAGATGGTAGAGTCTTGACCAGGGGCTGAAGGTGTGAGTCCAAAAATGTTGATATGTGTTCTGTGAGTGAGCCACATCCTAATACAAATGGTCGGCCTGGAGGAGGGAATGTTCCCTTGTGGATTTTCGGAAATAGGCAAAACTGTGGTGTGGTTGGTTTTGGGGGGGTTAAGTTTTGTACAGTCTTTTCATTGAAATCTTGATGATGTGATTATTGTTGGGTAATCTGTTGTAGTTGTTTGTTATAATTATCGGTAGGGGTCTGATTTAACTGGGTGTCAGATAGTTGTCTCTCAGCTACAATGATGTAGCTATGGCGGTTCATAGCGACGGTCGTTGACCCTTTGTCTGCAGGTAAGATAGTGATGTTTTTGTTGTTACAGAGTAATCGGAGGGCTTGACCTTCTTGGTTGGTCAGATTGCTATTTCTCGCAAGTTAGTTTTGAAAATCTGGAGTTGAGACATTCTGTACAACAGTTTATGTATTGTTCTACCAGATGGTCTTGAGTTAGTGGTGCTGGGTCCCAGCTAGACGGTGGCTCAATATTTTTGTTGGCGGGGTTTATGGATTTGGAATCAGCTTGCCTTTAAAAATAGGTTTGTGTTTTTTTTAGTGATCTATCTAAACACTTTCTACTCCAGTATCACCAAGGTAAGTATGCTGGACATCCCTCCTAATTTAAACCATTATTTAGCCTAATGCTCTATTCCAAATAACACTAAAAAAATAAAAATTCAGGGACACATGCTTTTTTCTACTAAAATGGTGAATTTGAAAAGTAAAATACGTTTTCAATAAACACTCATTTGAGAAGAAAAGAATTTTTATGAAAAATAGGCTAGTAGGTATATCAATTGTGAACGGTCCTTTAATTTTGAACAAGGGCCAATTCAGGAACAACGTCAATGAGTTAGAAAAATAATATAAAAAATTACTACTTTACTTTGATATATAAAGGAAACATTATAACATTACAATGAAAGCTGTGTTCAAGTTCGCAATTAGAAGCTTAGTCATACCTCCAGTAAGTATCTACTCACTGTTGTACAGGTTTTAAAATGGTTAAACAAACACAACCTTCCAATATAATGTGACATTCATTTATTTATTTAAATTAAAAATTTACAAATAATTTCTCAAACCTTCTCCTCCTTGCTGGTAATTTTGGGTTGTCTGCTGTTGGGACAAGCTGTTCCCCAGGACGAATCCACAGTATGGGGCCATCATTCGATTCCTGGGGTGTGGCCATTTGCACGACAGATAATGGACCCCATGGCATAGTCTGAAAGAAATTGACATATTGTAAAAATAATTTTCTATACTATGTTTGTTTATGGCTTTTTTTGGTATCAGCTGGAACTTACTAAAAATAAATAATTAGATGCAAGATAATTATATTAAAAAATTTCCAACAAAATGTACTTTCCAAAATTAATATTGTTTTGTATTTAACCCTTAAACACCCAGCACGCTGATGGATTGGCGCACCGAGTGATGGCTAAAACACTCTCGTGGCCGATCTATCAGCCCCAGTTAAATCTTGTCTGTTAGTATAATAAATATTACTAGATTGAACCATAAGCCTTTATCCTAAATATTAAGCTTTAGTTCATATTTTCCTCAACAGAAAGCATTGTAATGTCTACAAAAAAGCATTGTAATGGCAACAAAAAGTTTTTTTTGCACAAATGAATTTAAGTTAATTCCAGTTGTTTAAACTGTAGCATGAATGTTGTTGTTAGTATTAGTATTAGTATTAGTATTAGTATTATTATTAATATTATTATTATTATTATTATTAGCAGCACCGCTAATGACAGTCAACCTTGCTGTCCAACCAAGAGGATCAGTATTTTTTTGACCATAAGAAGCTGTCTGTGACAGTAAAATCTTATCCTTAAATATGTGTTAGTGTTTTATCTAAACAATTTCTATTCCAGTAACATAAGGTAAGTGTGCTATGCCTAGTTAAAACTATAATTTATCCACATGCTCTATTAAAAATAGATCCTTAAAATAAATATTGATCTCAAGCCTGAAAACATATTTTAAACTTAAGTCTATGAACATATATTGAGGGCTCAATTCATGACATCAAAGCAGGTCAAAGTGGGCCAAAAGCATAATGATGTAGAAAATGATGTTATATACATAATTAATATTTATACATGTATATGTGAACGCACAAATACACACACCATTAAATAGACAAAAATCTCTTGTGAAATCAATTCATAGGTTCTAAATAAGTCAATAGCAATATTTCAGACAAAAGATATATACATATATATAAATATTTCAGACAATATATATAAACATCTGTATATGTGATATAACAATATTTACAAAGCATTTATACTTGTTTGGTTTTAAAATACTCAAAAGTAGTCAAACAAAATTAAATGTAGAATAAATGTATATTCATTTAGTTGAAGAATAGGGGTGTTGTTGGATTTAATATGGTAACCGCCCCTGGATTTCAGTTGAGTGTTTTGAATGTATTTAAAATATTTACAATGTTATGGCTTTATATATATGTAAACTCAATTTACCATGAAAGGTAGCAAGCAGCATTTCCTTGACCCTATCTTATAAGCTTTACCCAAGTGGAACTATCCGTGAATGGTAATCTTTCTACATTCCAGGTAAATGAAAGGTACATATATTTCAATAACACAGTGAATGTTATAGTTGTTTATAATGTTTTAAATTAAAGCTATTTGAAATGCCTTGAATTTATTTTTCTCTTCAAAACAATGAATTGTGAAAACATGAAATAATAAAACTAAACATAAGTTACAGATACAAACTTTATTAGTTTTTTTTAGTTATTTAATTTCAAAATGATTTAATAATAAACTTTCATAATATTTTATATGTATTTGTTTAAAATTTATAAATAAAATAACAGTGTTTACCAATCTTAAAAAAGGACTTTCTTCCAATCTAGCTAGAAAATCTGGAAAATATCCACCAACTTCTTCATGAACTGTTCCCACTAGGCTAATTTGATGAAGAGGTCCATAACGAACAGTACCATTGGAATAGTGTTTGGATACCTGTAATCATACATACAATACATTTAAAATATTGGAATAGTAATGATAATAAACATAATAACTATGAAAGCGAAGTTATTTAAATTTAAATGTGTGATCTTACTTAATCTTATAATGGAATTAGAAGAGAAAAAAATTGTTTAAAGATGTGTGGAGAACCAGGAAGATTTAAAATATTGAAATAATAATGATAATAAACATAATAACTATGAAAGGGAAGTTATTTAAATTTAAATGTGTGATCTTACTTAATCTTATAATGGAATTAGAAGAGAAAAAAATTGTTTAAAGATATGTGGAGAACCAGGAAGACTATGTATGATGAGGGGCATACTTTGTAAGGAGCTCCAGAAATATCATACATAAATTTAGCTTCTGGAATGGTTGTTGATCTTTCTTGGACTCAATATTGTGGTCATAAATCCAAAGTCAGATATAAAAAAGTTAACGGTGAGCAGGTGTGAGACTACAAAGAGATAAAAAGTTTATTAGCCCATTACTTGTCACACATGTAGCACATCTATCTGCACTTTCAGCCATTTCCCCACTCATATACTTTTATATGACAAATGCTCACCTATCAGCTTCAATATGAAGTATTAAGACTGGCTAAAAGTACAGTGGTTCATATGTCATAACAATAATTTATTGCAATGAAACGTTGATTCATGCCTGCGCCAGGGAACTTTCGGGAAAACAAAGGTGTATACCCCCCACCAAGAAAAGGGTTAATATAACACTTTCATCAAATATAGTAAGGATTTATTTTAGGCATGTCAATACTTTCCAAGATAGTTTGGTGTCTAGCAGGATGGTGATAAGGAGTGTGTGGAATATGACACCAAAAGAAGTTTAAGTTAAATGGTGATTAATTAATTTTGATAAAAACTATACTAGCTACTCCAGAGATAAAGCTATGGATATATGTATGAATGCAAGGTAGACAGGTAGTAACAATAGGGTTCATGTCTGTAGCCCACGCAGCCCAGCTAAGATGCCTTTGGATCGAGATAACCTTGTATTTATTGCTTAACTCTTGGGAGCAGCTTCTTATGCACCAAAAGTGTTTAAAGCTGGCAAATAGACATTAAAAATTTGGTATCTAGGCATCCAAATAGGCACAAAATATGTTGTGTAAATTTATTTTACTCTAAGCTAATATCTACAGCAATTTTTTTTAACATTGCAAGACTACGTGTTCAAATTATTGTCATATATACTAATCACTCTAATGTGTTATGGATGAAGAGGAGAGAATTTAGAGGAAGTGTAACCACATTTGTGTAAAGGGAGAGTGCAATACTGTTAAGGAAAAAACACACCCTCAGTAAACCTAATCGATATTTGAGCCCCAATATCCCTGTCATCGGCAGTCTAATTTATCAAGTGAGTTACGGCTTAGACCATACCACCACCGAAGCGGGTTTACAGATAATTAATATTGCTGTTAATCACTATATATGTCTATGTATTTTCAAAAGTGAAATTTTATTTATTGTTTATATAATTTGAAAAGTTTCGTTATACTTCACAAGATACCAAGGAAAAAATATCAAAGTTGCCATTTCCAAAGAAGTTTAAGTTATATCCAGCAGTAGCATGATGTTTCAGAATAAAATCCATACTGTAGGAAAAATGGAGAATAGAGCCAAAACAAGCATGTTAAGCTAAGCCTCTTCTTCATAAAATAGGCAAAAAAAAAAAAAAACGTATGGGCAATTAATCACACTATAAAATTAATATATTGCACTCTTAAAAATATGAAATGCATATACATCCCAAACTATGTTTTGCAATCAAGGAAAAGAAGAGGCAAATCCAATTTGCGAGCAGCTAAATTCTCTAGGAGGGAATATAAATGATAAATTAAGTGCTTCTCATACCCAAGGAAGCTGGGCAAACATTATGCTGCATGAGCGTGCATACATCTTAAAATAGGCACCTACATACAGGGTTATTGGCATCAAATACAAGTATAATTTAAACTACATACAAGTTGATTTTCTACAAATAGACATTTGGAAAAGTTTTTTAGATTTTTTTTTGTGGTCGATATTGATAGCATTTATTCATATTGTTGGTGTTATCTTGTAGGTAATGAATGATATTATCTACCAAAAGTGATGACTACAGATCACATAACTTGAAGTATAAATAGACAAAAGTTGATTTGTAACCTTATAGGGTGTGCTTAGCAGGGGATTTTGATGACATGTCATCTTTTATTTGGTATCTCACAAACAATGCTCATGTGTACACAAATTTGGTTCAATAACTCCTGGTGATAGAAAGGCTTTTAAAGGGATCATTTTTTGTCATTTTGGATTTTTCCATCATATTTTCTTAGTTTGTGTCCTTTTTAGTCAAATGCAAGAGTTTAGTTATTAAAGGTTTTTCATTGCATAGGGGCCTATGTACATTTTTAGTCTTCCTTTGAAAATAGTGTGTGTGTGTGTGTGCATTCATTAAAAGGTTATAATTAAATTTTTAGGTAATTTAAAAAATATGTTTTGATCACTTTAAGGTAATAAATACTAGGCCCTGTTTATAACATTTAAACCTCAAGATTAAATCCCCTATGCTAACTATGTCCTAAATTTTGGAAATAAGATATTTAGTAAAATTTATGGTAGATTTAAGATACGGTCGCATAGCTACTAAAGCACAGTAAAACAGACTGATTTGCAACCGAAATTACAGTTGAACCAATAATTATATAAATATATTTTTTTATTATGACTGTAAGGACACTTTTCTAAATTGATATTGAATTATATAATTAATTTTTTTTTTAAATTAACTCAAAAAACGCATTTTTGAAAATTGGATTGATTTAAAAAGAAACATACCATCTTAAGTTTTGTATGTATTTTACAAATATAATATTTTTAATCACGTAAACCTATTCCCTGGGCTAGAAATCGGTAATTAGTTACATAAATGTAGGTTTATTACAAGATAGGGGTGAAACCCTCACCACACCTACTCAAGCCAAGAGAGAGGTAAAGTTTCTCAGTAGAACCTGAGACTCAGTTAGCAGTAATCCTATTGTTCGCTTGACAGGACAACACTAATAGCCTTTAAACCTGTCCAGAGTAACAGAATATTTCAACTGTATTATTTTTTTATGAGTCTTAAAAAAATCTTTGCAAGCTAGAAAGTGAACCTACATCAACATCATTTCATAAAATATATAATATTTATTTTTTAAATGGGGATTTTTAACATAAAATTTATTAAAACAAGGATTATATCAGCACACGGCTTACAAACTAGCTTTTAACTATGAGATACATAACAGTCTCTCTAAAGTTAAATTACCGATTTTACCTGGAATCGAAATCGGGACTCTTAGCATCGTATGCACATGTGCTATCGACCTAGGTAAAGTGTCGGTTAAAATATAATGAAAAACATACTACGTAAAATATGATAAGCCATTTTAAATAAATGTTTAAAAAAATAATATAATGATCAAAGTTTAACTGTAGTAAAATAATATTCAATACCAAAATTGGATTCAATTTGAATGTTGCACAAATTGATGCACCTTATGATTCTTGACACACAAAGTAATACTTTATTTACATTTATTTTTATGCTTCTTTAATAATAAACTTTTTGGGGTTTGCATTGCCTTTCGGATTGTTCGTAAATTATATACTAGCAAGTAGACCAGGGTTGGACTGAGCCTCCAAAGGGCGTAACATATTTTGAAGAACCCAAAAATGTTTACCTATTTAGTGTAAAATAACTATAGGAGTGCTGGTAGAGTTAAATATTATTCAGTAATAATAAATATTAGTAGATACTAGAAGGACTTCTAAATTTTTTTTGTTTGTTTTCCCCCTGTTGTTCAAAACATTGTTTAATATTGTGAATTTCATAAGTTATTTTTGAGAAAATAGTATAAAGAAAAATGCATTGGCTAGGTGAATTTAATTTCAAAAAAGGGAAAAACCATCTAGCATTTAAGGAATATATTATACAAGATATTATACTATATCCTTGGCAAGGATCCTCTGATTATTTGGATACTGCCTGTCTCAACAACATTCGTCCTGCACATACTGGGTTTGTCTCAGATAAAAGGAAGCGTAGACATCAAACCCAATTACCTCAACTAAACCTGGCTTGTATCAGTGCTGAATAGAAGTCCCTTCAAAGCAACACATTCTAAAATAAATTTTAATTTTCACTCCAAGAACTACTTTTTTAAATTTTAAAATTATTAAATGAATTAAACTTTATATATTCAACTAATGAGATCATAACAAATCTCCTTTCCCCTCCCTGGAATAAGTTTTGATCACAATGTTCTCTCTATCATAATTTTCCATTTCTTTAATTAACTTAGTGTGACTAGTAATATTAAATGAACACTACACGTATTATCATGTTGTGAATGGGATTTATTACAGTTTCCTTTACTTAATATAATTATTATTATATCCACATCCCCAACGAAAGTACTGTTTACTTGTCTTATAGACAAAAAAAATTTATGGTAGTCGAAAGGTTAGAAAAAGATGAGTTTTGGAAAATTGAAATAGAATCAAAATTAAATAGATTCTATTTAAATTGTATAATGCCAGAGCTAAGGGACACTAAAACACACTAGATCAATGAAAATAAGAAATCCAGGATATATTTTGAATGCACAAAAGTCTAAAACAAAGTAGCCAAAGATTTCAAAAACTAAGTAGTTGAATAGATTTTTATTCTAAATTTTAAAAGCTCACTAAAATAACATTCATTATTGATTAAAAATGTATCATATTGTAATATATTGAAAAAATGTATTTTATTGTAATGGATACTAGATATTTCTACATAGTGCTTTGTTCCTGCAATAAAAGTAACTGAAGATATTAGCTATTGTAATGACTAACACTAGGATTTTTATGTATTCTCATATAACAAAATATGTATGTAAATATGTAGACAAATATGTAGATTAATAAAAAAAAATCTAGCATCATGTAAAACAAATATTTTACCAAGCACGCAACTTTTAACTTATTTACACTCTGAATGCCACATACATTGATGGATTACTTGTACTTTGGTGAGAATTTCAATTCCTTCTGTGGTCATTGATTGCCGCTTGTCCGACAGAATATGCATGTAAGTGGACAATGTCTTTTCCCCGTCACAGTATGTCACTGGGACGTATTTCATCAGAAGAAATTTTTCGGGAGAATTGTTCTCAAGGGTATCTCCATCCAATGAATATACTGGATTTATTTTTATCATTGCCTGAAACTTTGTAGAAACACTTTCACCAGTTTCGTCTTTCACAGCATTTAGATTTGAAATTTTGCATTCTATGATATCGATAGATTCTTGTAGGGTCATTCCATGTTAAATCAACAAATGGGCTTTGCCACACCATTTTTAATTTTGATAAAATTTGGTAGGTAATTTGTACCAATCTTTTAGTTTCCAAAACCATTTTTTTATATTTAAAAAAAATTACTCCTTGATATATAGGCTATTTTTTACACCACGAACAAGCAAAAAATGCAATTTCAGGGTTATTTTCTAAAATCTGCATTAAGTTTATTTGAACTAGCAGGGATGGCAGCTAAAAGAATGAACTTTTTTTTTTAGTTTAGACGAAATGAAATTTGAGTTAAGGCTAAGCATAGTTATTTAAGCTTAAATTTTCATTTTTTAAACCGATTTTCTCGGAATTTGGGCTTAAAAAATATAATGAAGGATTTATAGTAACAGGCCAATATTTTTTTCTGTTACACTTATGTATGAGTAGTATGTGCAGAAAAAAAAACTGAACTGTTAGTGTTAGTCCTTCTACCTAAAATAATTGCTAGAATTTGGAAAATTTTAAAAAAATTGCTTTTTCAGAGTCCAAAAAAGTCATGCGGGACATATGTTAATAATTTGAAATTGCCAGGATAGAAAGCCCCTATAGTGTACTTTAAAACAAAAAAATAGTTTATCTTGTTACTTCAAGGGGTTCAGGCCTTTGAAGTAACAACAAAACAACACTCAATCACTATTGAAAACAGGGCTAAGCAGAAAGGATAATTTCCAATAGGCCTAATATTTAGTTAAAAAGTATAAATAGTTAATTAAAATTCTGTGTTGAAAAATTACATTACATATGTAACATACATAAAACATATAAATAATAGTAGCCTATTATTTATTATAGAAAGTTTAAATTTGGTAGGCTATGTTTTAATATCAATAAATCTAGGTATTATTGTTTATAGACCCAATTTTTTAAATACTTTTTTTAGGGTTTTAGGGATGTTATAAATTATGTGACGTAGAATATATATATATTAAAAGTATTGATTAAACTGTAGAATAACATCTACCCTACAAGCTTGTCTGGACAAGCAGTTTTCACAGACAGTGTGGCTATTGGTTCAAAACATGTTTCAACAGGCATAGCTCCACTTGCTCTGTTCAGTTGCTGGGTTGACTCAGACCATGTAGGTTGTGTGTTGTACTGTAGTCTCTTCAGCAGTGTGTTTTTGATTTCTCTTTCATTTAGTGCTCAATAAAAAGTTGTGAAAAACTGTTTATAAATGTAGTTTAAGCTTAAAATGTTTGATTTTATGCTAGTGAAATTATCATTATTATGATTGAGTGTTCTTGTTCTTTTGGCATCTTCACAGGAGGGGTATGTCATCAATTATCTTACTCTAGGTTTTCAGTACTACATAATATTTCTGAGTTCACTGAAGGAAAAAAACACATTATTTTCAACGCGAACCGGTTTTACTGAAATAAAAAATGTTTGAACTTTTCATACAGTTGAGTTTTTAGACAGATACTTTCGTATTTATGGCAAGTCTTGCTCAGACCCCAACAATGTTCACTCAAAACCTGTTAAAAAATCTCTCCAGGAAATATCAATGACACTTTCAACCTGCAATCCTGATCTGACTTTAATTCCTGGTAAAGCATTGTTCACAAAATTCCTAAACAAAATTCAAAACCCACAAAAGACCACAGATAGTGATAATGAAAATGAATATTTAGACATTTATGATCCTGAAACTGTCCTTGTTGAGACAATATAAAAAAATAGAGTTTTTCTTTAGTTCAAGACAAGACATTGGAGAGGTTAGACTGCAACTTCAGACAAGGTACCAACTTGCCATTCCCGTACTACAGACTAGATCATATCATAGTTTTATTCCTGTTAACCAAAGGGTTCTTCACGTCCGCATTACATCTCTGTTGAAAGAATTCAGAATTGTTGCAGTCAGTAAGGAAGTTCAGGTTCAACAACAGACTGACCTACTGCCAAAGCTTAGGGATTACATCTGTTGTGTGTATAATGAAGATTGGTGGTTGGGCGAGGTTCTTGAAATAAATGTTCATGATACTGAAGAAGAATATCGAATACACTTTTTCCATCCTCATGGTCCTGGCACATCTTTCAAAAGATCAACCAGTGACTACAACACATGGGTCCAAAAAAATAATATTTTGTGTATTCTCACACCCTGCGAGTTGTTCTTGGCAGCTACTGGAAGAAGTCATAATATCACACCACAGATGAATGAGCACCTGGCGACTCTTCTTAATCCAAAAAAGACGGCAACGCGATAAACTTAAAACACTAAGTGTGCCTTAAAAGGTAAGCTTTGTTTTTGGTTTGAATTATGTTTTTGTAATTCAGTAATTCTGTCAAATTTGAATTTTGCCAAAAACTTATAGGCCTACTGTAATTTTCAGCAAAAATAAGTCTATGCCTGCTTAAGCCAGTTTTCAATAGTGATTGAGCGTTGTTTTATTGTTACTTCAAAGGATTGTGGCACCTGAACCCCTTTAAGTAACAAGATGAAAATAATTTTTGTTTTAAAGTACTCTATAGGGGCTTTCTATCCTGGCAATTTCAAATTTTAAACACATGTCCCATATGATTTTTTTAGGTTGAAGGACTATCAGCAACAGTTCAATTTTTCTTCTGCACATACTACTCATACATAAGTGTAAGAGGAAAAAATATTGGCCTGTTACTATAAATCCTTCATTATATTTTTCAAACCCAAATTTTGAATAAATCCATTTAAAAAATGATAATTTAGGCCTAAAAAACTATGCTTAGCCTTAACTCAAATCTAATTTCGTCTAAACTAAAAGAAAGTTCATTCTTTAAGCTTTCAAATGAGCTCTAGCTGTCATCCCTGCTAGTTCAAATAAACTTAATGCAGATTTTAGAAAATAACCCTAAAATGACACTTTTTGTCTGTTCGTGATGTGAATAATGGCCTATATTTCAAGGAGTAATTTTTTTTAAATATAACAAAAAAATTTTGAAGTCTAAAAGATTGTTGCAAATCTCCTACCAAATTTCATCAAAATCAAAAATGGTGTGGCAATTTTTTTTATTAAAATTTGTTGATTTAGCATGGAATGACCCTGTAGTGGAAATCCAGAAATTTCAATCCGTTTAATACTCTCTGGAAGCCAACAGAAATTGCTCCTGGTGTATGCAGTTGAACATGCCATTTTGGTTTAATGAATGAGCCGTGAGATTCACACACAATTATCGCACACTCAGGGGTGAGTATATCTACTACTGACTTTACAACTCCAAATTGTTCATAGTAGAAGTTGGCTGTTTTATCCATGTTCCTCATCTTGTTAGAACATAATTGCATGGGCAACGGCACACCAAACAAGAGTTAAGTTTTTTGACTTGATGTGGGACTTTCACCAATAGGTCAAGTTTTTTCGTGACATAAATTAATCTATTCAATTGTAAATACTGGACTCTAATGTATTATTATTATGTATTATCTTACAACACGATGTGGCCCATGGGCCAAACTTGTAAGATGGATCATATCAGGATATAACAACTTCAAAGAACTTGCGAATTTAATTATATACAACGTGGTAACTGAATATAGCACTAGGACCTTCTCTACGTGAGCTCACCCAGGCCACAACACTTTCAATTCATAATTCAAGACTCTTGCAACATGATACGTATGTTCCAGCACTTCTCAGTAAATCAAATATGGTTTGGAAATATCCTTAGGATCTATTTTACTTACCACAAGGTTCACAACAAAATTAGCCTAAACATCCGTAATTTCATCCACAGCGACACATATGCTGAAATCTCTTATGTAATTTATTATATTATTATTATATTATTATCACCGCGTCTTACTACTCATTCGGGTTATACACACTTACACTAATGTGTAATGGTAGGGTGATTGTGAAATGAAATGGAGGACCTACAGTTTAACGTGGGATCCGAACCACGGTAGGAGGCCTGGCATTTCACACATTCGCAAGATGTGATTAATACACGTCTTGTTAGAGGTGAAGGAATGGGTTTGGAAATAAGATAAATCTGTGCCAGAGCCGAGGATTGAACCCTGGACTCCCAACACCGAAATCTGACACCTTACATTTAGACCGCCAGCTCACCTGTAATTTATTATTCTTTCCATTGTTTCTTCATAATATATGCAGATAATTCTTACTGAGTATTGATTGATTAGGAATTTGTCGCTTTCATTACTGTCACAAGAAGGATGCGAATTCAGGCACTTGGAATTTAAAACATGGGATGTTCGCTGCGAACATTGCACTACACAAGTCCTTACATAATTAGCTCTTTAATTGGAAGGAAGGCACCTAAGTTTGTGTTAAAAAAAAAAGTATTCTTCGAATAACTTTCGTACAAAGTGTGTGTCGTACATGTTGCTCCAATTATGATTTCACGGAATTTCCCATTTTTTTTTTTGCAAGCTTGACACATTACAAATTTACTGTCGGTTTTGAAGGAGTCATTAATCCCGGCTCATTACTTTAATTTACTAGTCTGCAAGATTCAGCTGGTGTGATGGTGAAAAAATAAAAAATTTGATGGTAGCTTACTGTTAAGACTTTCACTTTCAACCGGTCATGTGAAACTAAAATCATTTGGAGATATTATAAGATAAGAATGTAAGTCGTTGGACTAGTGTGTTGAAGGGGAGGGAGGTTCCAGACCGAAATTCCTTATCTGTTTGCAAAATTCTTTAAAAAATGAATCAAAAGGTTAATTGTGAAGAGAGAAGGCATGTACTTAGTGGAAAAACACTTGACTACCCGATTTTGATTTTATCCGTTTCAATAGTTCATTGAAAAATTCCTTTCAGCTGATTTATACAAACCAAACCAAACAATGTTTAAATTTTCAACAAATTTGAAATTAGTATTAATATATATTTAAACATCACAAGGTAGGTAGCTTTATGTAAAATCACTTGAAACATATAAACACGTCAAAAAAGTAAAACTATATTAAATGATAATCAAATAAAATTTGATTTTCATTTTATATATTATATTAACCCTAATATTCATTGAAATTTCTATTTTCCAAGCATTTAAATGGCAAGGAATGAAATATATATTTACATAGAAATCCCAGCTCTAGTAATGACTTCCAGAGTTTTGTAGCTTTACTATTTTCTAAAATACAAACATTAAAAATGTATTTGATTGTAATGGCAACTATATATTTCTATATAATTGTGTTATGTTCCTGTGATCTAGTGCAATAAGAGACACACACGTTAGTCAATTGGGCAACTAGAGTGTGCCTCCCCAAAATTTGTTCAACATTAACACTTTCTAGTAAAAGCTATGTTAAAATGTTTATTTTTACACAATGGGGGAACAGTTAACTCAAGTTGAATGCTAAAATAATTTTTTACATTAGTCCGAGAAGTGTATAATGTAAAAAAAAACTTCTTCTGTTGGTAGTTCAGGGGGTGGAGGGTAGCTACCACCTAAAAATTTATTTCCAACCAAATGCCCTCCCGCAGTAAAAAATTAAATCCTACATACGTGCTTGCTCACACCGTTTTGAGAGTAGCTCCTGAATATACTATGTACTTTTATCAAATGAGGAATAGCTTACATGAATAGAGGCTACACGTTTATTTTTATGCATTTATCTACACTCTAAAATCATTGGTTCCCAAACTTGTTGAATGGCGTACCACCCAAACAATTTCCTTATTTTGAAAAACCACCAAGATAGTGCTGAATATTTTAATATTTAGCTAAATTTTAATGGTGCCCAGGAATATAATGACACAACCCCATTTATAGATTAACCGTTTTTATGTATCAGTATTTAACATTTATACTCAATCAATACAGATAATAGGGTACACATATCAAAAATATATAAAAAAACAACTTATATTTACCCCTCCAACAACTGTTTAAATCTATTTTCCTTTTGGTTTGACTTTGTTGTAATATATTTATGGTATTTGATGAGACATTATATTTCTACAACTTGAATTTTCTTGTTTTGTTTGGCTTCTCACGGCGTATTATCGGGAATAATTGTACGTACCACTGGTGGTACACGTATTATGGTTTGGGAACCGCTGCTTTAGATAACTGAGCTGAATACTTAACATGTCCTCTTACTAAACTAATTGTTTAGTTATCGTTGGGAGAGTAATATTTATCATATTTTAATTAACTTATAGTCTCGACGCCTGTCCTAGGATTACGCTAGTTTGTGAGTCGTGTGCTTATATTGTCACTTTCCAATGTAGGTATTCAGAAAGAGCACGATCATTATTCAACTATAATTTTAAAAAGTTTCAAAATCATTTGCTAATATAACCAATTTTCAGCATGTCTAGAAACTGCATGAATAACTTTCCAATTGATTTTAAAAATCTAGAGAATCATTATATTATACAAACAGTAACAAATTTGTTTTTCAAACAACATAGCAATAAGCAATAGGCATATGATGTGTTTTCATTAAACATAGATTTAAAACTATTTCAATTTACTAGGAAAATAAAGCAGTTTTCTAAGTGGTGTATATTAGAAATAGGAACAAAGCTTATTCAATGTAGCCTGTTTATTCAAACACTTTGTGAACCCAAAACTTCATGTAGAGGCAGCCGACTGGTCTATGCATTGTTTGTCATTCAGTATACAGAAAACCAATGGACCAAAAGAGTGACACACGCCATAGTGGGGAAAATAATAGAATGGTGTGGGCATTTCCTCTCCTCAAGCAGGTACTTAGTTCGAGAAGGAAGATAAGACTCAAAATGAAATTTGTTATTTTATTCTGCCAAATCTTAAGAGTGTATTCACACTTTAAACAGTTGAATACTAAGCCTACTTGTAAAAGTGTTAAATATTAAAATACTCAGTAAAATGTGGAGTACAAATATGGGCTAAGAAACCAAGGTGATAATTTTAATTTTATTTTGATAAATATAATGCTCACCTACTTAGAACTCTATTTTACCGCACAACCTTAAAATAATATATCCTAAGATAGATTAACCTAGTTTTTGTTCAAAACTACCTAAAGCATGCAACTAAATCTTTTCAATTGAAAGTAAACCACTAGTAATAACTGAGCCATCTATGTAATAGGAATGCTATGAGAAACAATAAATAGCTCGTAGCAATGTAGAGTGAGGTCAAAAGATGCTGACAATATTCCTAATATAATTCATATAAAAAATATTAGCATCCGTACAACAATCATTCATAGGCACACACTTTATATTTGTGCATTAGGAATTAAATAGAGTTATTAAGTTTATAATGGGTGATGTTCCTAAGATTCACCTGATTCCTATACTGAGCCATTGTTGTTGTTTCAATATCATTGTTCCTTCCCAAAACACTGTTCTTCACGGTCAAAGAGGGGTAGTGATCTGCCATGTGGTCCAGTAGATCTGGTAAGTAAGAAGCTGCATCATGTACTATTCCCATCACATGATGGGCATACCCTCTTTCATCCTCCCCAAATACGACCTAAATGGGAACAAAACAAATTGGTGTCTTTATAACAAGATTGATGGTGTTTGTGTTCATATTAGAAAACTAAGAAAACAAAAGCTAATGTGGCTGAATGGAAGTGGGGTGAAAATGCTAGGAAAATATTTTAATTTATATTCATAAGCATGCTTGACATCAAATAATTTTTATAATTTAAACTCTAACTATAGATTTCAATATGTCAAGAGGTTTTAGAATTATTAGTTTCGGTAGTCATTTCTAAGAATAAGCAATCTGCATTTATTAACATTTATATGATGGGCCAAATTATAAAAAATTATTGAAAATTTAATTTTCAAAGTTAATAAATTATTATTTTGGTCCATAGTTCACTAAAGGACAAATAACCAGCTTGATTTTAAAACTAACCAACCTGACAAAGCGTAACCTTTAATTGATAAGTGCATGGAAGTGAAGGTTTTATTAGTAAAATAGTATATTTCTGTCAGTTATTACTTAAGAGTGTATAAAGTCAGAGTGAACTAAATTAAATCTATTTTTATTAAATTAATTATAACATTTATAAAAAGAAAATGCCACACACAATTGGCTATGGCTGAAAACGAGTTTGGGCAAATAAATATCAACCATGTCCAAGGTTTGACCATGTAACTAATCTATAGTAAATGAGAAAACCAGTTGAATGGGAACTGCCTAAGTTTTAAAATAAAAGGGATGGCAGGGTTTACAGGTGCCAAATCAATTCCCTGTAAGAAAGATACATTCGCTTGAATAAAACGGTTAGAATTAATGTATTTTTTCACAATCAAAACATCAGGGAGCATTATTATCTCGTTTCCTGGCAAAGTTATCTGTGAAGATGTCAAAAAAAGTTTTTCATAGATTTTAAGGCTCAGACAATGAACCAAATACTCAAATGAAGGCAAAGAGATGTCTGCAATTAAAAACTTTTCACAAAAAAACTTCTTTCTGTCAATGTGTCCTTCCACAATAACTTTTAAGATGCCTTTTAATTAAGTAGCCATTTATTTGCCTGAATACATACAGGACACTGCTTTATGGCGGTTTTTCAATTATATACATATTCACTAGGTTCGGCTCTTCTCCTACTCTTCCGGCTGACGCCCGCAACATCCAAGTATAAGAATGGCTTATGCCGCCATTTTGTCGGTAATTCAGTCTGTTTACAAGATTTATGCAGTTGGCGTCTCTCCATATATCGACAACTTTTCAAGCTTTCAAACTTTTTAAATTAATTAGATTATTTTATGTATATTTTTTAATATTACAATGACTTTTAAGTGTAATAGTGACAAAATGCCTGGTTATTAAACTTAGTGAACAATATATTTATTTGTCTGAGATAGGTCACAGGTTAGGTTTGGCTTGCCAAACGGTACAATTGTGAACCTTGAGAAGAAAGTGTTGAAAGAAATTAAAAGTGCTACAGTAGCCCCATGACTTCTTTGGTGCTGACTGACAGCTCACAGCTGACTTCTAACAGCTTTAAAAAGTTACCAGACCAAATAATGTATCCCTACGCTGAACCAGATGATCTGCAAAAACATTTGTTTAGCAGCTGTCACTTCTGACGGTCAAAATTTAGGTATATACCAAAATGTTGGCTGTCAGAAGTCAGCTGTGATCTGTCAGTCAGCACCAAAGAAGCCATGGGGCTACTGTACACCAGTGTACACCAGTGAACACTCAAGTTATAATAAAATGTGATAACCTTATTATTTATATGAAAAAACCTTTACTGATGTGGACTGAGGATCAAAACAAGCACAATGTTCCTTTAAGCCGAGACATCATACAGGCCAAGAAGCTGTTGATGATAAATTCAAACTTAGCAGAAGCTGATTTAATAGATTTAATGAAAGAATTCATCTCCACAACATCAAAGTTCAGGGTGAAGCAGCTAATGATTATGTAGTAGCTGTATTAAGTTATCCACATTGAAGATCATAAATATACCAAGCAGGATATTTGTTATGTGGAGGAAACAGCTCTTTATTGGAAGATGGCGTATATGACTTTTATAGCTAAAGAGGAGAGATCAATGCCTGGCTTTATAATTGCAAAATAAAGGTTAACTCTTTGTCCAAGGGTAAATGCAGCTTGTTATTTCATATTAAAACCTATGATGATTTATCACTCAGAAAATCCAAGGGCCTTACAGAACTAGGTAAAAACAACTAGCCTCCCTGTTTATTATAAATCCAATTCAAAGGCTTGGATGACTGGAACTCTTTTCTCAAATTGGTTCACATACTATTTTAAACCTCAGTAGAGGCTTACTGCAAAGGTGATTTTACAGACAATGCCCCTAGCCAAGGAGCTCTAATTGGTATGTACAAGGATATGTTATTTTCCTACCTGCAAATAGAGCTTCATTGCTGCAGTTTATGGACCAATATGTAATCGCAACGTTTGAACCCTATTACTAGAGAACTTTCACTAAGGCTATGAATGTGCCAGACAGTGATACAGTATCTGAGTCCAGGCAAAATTAATTAAAATCATTTTGGAAAGGCTGCACTATTTTGTAGAGTATAGAAACTATAGAAATGTATGGGAGGAAGTAAAATAAGCAACATTGAAAGATGCTTGAGCATCCTGTGGAGAAAGTCACTCAAATGTTGTAAAAATAAAAAGGTAATTAGAACTGAAAATCAGCCTGAGGATGTGGCATAATTCCTCATTTCCCATGACAAGGTCCTAACAAACAATTATCTTCTAATTGAAGAGCAAAGAGGGATGTTTTGTGAAGAGAGTTCAATCCCGATGACAATCTTGATATACCTATAGAAATGACAACCATGGAATTGGAAGATGCTATCAACTGTATGGAAATGAATAGCCTTTAACAACCTTAAATGTTTACATAAACAGCTAGCCTTGAACAACCTTCAACATCAACATAAAAATCCGGCCTTGAACAACCTTCAACATCAACATAAAAATCCGGCCTTGAACAACCTTCAATGTCAACAGAAACAACTAGCCTTGAACAACCTTCAACGTCAACAGAAACAACTAGCCTTTAATAACCTCCAACATCAACAAAAATAGATATTCTTGAATAACCTTCAACATCAACAAAAATAGCTAGCCTAGAACAGCCACCAATAGCAACACAAACCATTGTAAGAGTTTCATCCAAGACTCCATCATTTTCAAAATGAATAAGATTCATTGAAGAGTTATCCGATGAAAATGTTCCAGCTCTTTCATCCTTCTTACAATAAATAAGGACCTGCCTCGGTGAAGTAGTTGGCTAACGCACTAGTGTTATGTTAGCTAGGCTGCTAAATACGAGTAGATCAAGGTTCGAATCTCGCTCGGGTGAACTGGGGTGGTTTTTCCTAAATGGTTTTTCACTCTCCCTTCATGTAAATGTGGGTTCACTTCCTCTATATTCAACCTTTCCCATTTCTAGCCCATTCGCATAGTTAATACTTAAGCGTATAACCCGAACAAGTAGTAAGACGCAGTGCTAAGTGTTAATTATTACTACAATAAATAAGTGCCATCTCCATTTTAATTTCTACAATTAATATACTAAATATATATTCATCAGTCACTTTAAGCTAAAAACAAACATGTTTAACCAAGTCATGTTTGTACTGTATATTAATTTCACATTTTATTTTTATTTTTGATTCTTTTTTAGGTTTAGCTTTATTGTGCGTTTAATAAACAATAGTGTAAACATTAATTAGGAATTTATATGCATTTGATAGTTGAAAAAAGGCCATGTTTAACTTTACAGCAGGGCTTTGGAGTCTGATCCGCTGTATGAGTTGGGCCCTAATGTGTGGATGTAAATGTAAGCTCAAATTAAATAATGATGTTGAACATTACCTGTGTAATTTTTGTTTGCCAAAGAAACACCTTTTTTAATTACTACGAAACAACAAACAAAACTTTAAAAACCTGTTAATATTATCTCAATTTCTCTTGAGATTAGAGATGGAAATTTTGATTTTTATTTCTTCTTACTTTTGAAGTGCAAATTACATGTCGACAAATTAAAATAATTAACTAAACCAAGTTTTTATTTTTTGTAATTCTTAAAATTTTAAAGTTAGAAATTTTTGTGCACCTTTTGAGGGGTTCCTCTACAATTTCACCAAATTTCAGCTTTATAGCTTGTTAAGGAGTACTAAAAATCCTCTGGACACATATACATACACACTTAAAGACATCATTAGACATTTAAATGTTAACCTCAATTTTTATCATAGAGAATATGAATATTAAAATAGATACTTTTTATCAGAAGTGTTGGTATAACAGTTTGCACCCTGACTTTCAACTTGGTTCAAATCTCTTGTATCTGCCATGGGACTTACTGTCTACCTGGGCTATCCAGAGCTTATACTATTTTATAGATGTTGTAAAATACTCGGGAAGACGTTTTGATCGTTATGTGTGATAGAAGAAAAATCACATATAAAAATATGAGTCAAACTTTATATATGTATAGATTTTTAAACTTTATTTTGATGTAAGGCCATCTTTCAGATTCATATTTGAGTATATCATAATGAAAAAAATATTGAGGGACGATGCCCTCAATAACTTTCTCCGACTACACCCCATTTCCCCACCACTGCTTGCAATGTATCAATCAAATCAGCTGTATATCTGCCAAGTCAAAGAATAGCAATGTCGCCACTTAGCTTAAAAAAATGATACAGAATCTGTGTTACATTGAAAAAAGAACCAAGTCAGTATACACAGAAAGAAAATATCCTCACCATATTATTATTATTATTATTATTATTATTATTATTATTAGCACCGCGTCTTACTACCCATTCGGGTTATACGCACTTACGCTAATGTGTAATGGTAGGGTGATTGTGAGATGAAATGGAGGACCTACAGTTTAACGTGGAATCCGAACCACGGTGGAGGCCTGGCATTTCCCACATTCACAAGATGTCTTGTCAGAGGTGAAGGAAGGGTTTGGTAATCAGATAAATCTATGCCGGGACCGAGGATTGAACCCCGGCCGCCAGCATAGAAGTCTGACACCTTACCCCTAGACCGCCAGGTCACCATCCTCACCGTATTTGAAGCAAAATTTAAAAGAATTAAAAAAATTTTTTAAATCCAAACTCATAATTAATAAAACTTCCTTAGTTATCCAAGGAATAACACAAATAAGATCAAAGAAAAAAAAAGATAAAAATAATAGTATTTGAAAACTTTCAATACAAGTTGACCATTAGAAGCATTATAGCAAAAACCAAACACTAAAACCTCTTAAAGAAAATAAAAGAAGTAGTCTGACACAGTGGTGCAGAACAGTAAGGCATTAAGGGGTCACCAACATTTTTTGTGTGTGACAAAGAGAATACCTAAAGCCCCTATTAGATAGAATTGTAGTCCTGTAGGCAAATTTTATGTGCAATAAGATAACCTTGTCTTTATACATTTGAAAGCCTTAGAAACATATACCAGGTGTTTATTTGAAAACTTTCCAACAAAATATCTCTACAGCAACACATTGCAGAAAAAAATATTTTAAATAAATGTTGTTTGGATCTGAGGGGAAAGTAAGGTGGTAAGGCTGGCATGACCTTGGGTGGGTTTGCTAAGGTGACATTGAGGTCACTGATTTTTTAAAATGAGACTACCTAAATTTATTAAATATTCCTGTAGATCACGTTGTGCCATTTTCAAAATGGTGGTTTTAGGTTTTGAAAAGTAAAAGCTATCAAGAGAAATGAGCCTCACAAGTTTTTGAGTTGCTGGCATCAGGCGCAGCATTAGAATTTGGCCTAGTCAAACAAAGCTCGGGAAGGTAAAAGTACAAATATACATGTATATATAAGGTATATATATATATATATATATATTACACAAAATTTTACCATCAACGTAAGGTCTATGAGAAGAAGGCCTCATGTAAGTAAGAGGAAAAAGTTTATTTTATTTGCATGGTTGCATGGGGTATTTATAGTAAAATACTTCATTAGGGTTGCACTCATGAAAAGTTGCACGCCACTGATATAACACATCAATAATGATTGTGAAGATTTACACATTGGAGAGACAGGTAGGTTTTTGGAAGGATAAAAAAACAATTATAAACAGATAAAACCTAACTTACATAACAGATGGATTAACAAGCACAGCATTATGGAAGGATGCCACATCAAACCTATAATCTATGTTAAAGATAAACTTTCTCCAATCTGACCTGCATCGATGAGTACATGGACTAAACGTAAATTATAGTCTGGTTGATAGCAATAAAGAGGTAAGGGTTTGAATCCTGGCTGGGTGTACCAAGGGTGGCTTTCCCTAAACGGTTACCCAATATACCTTCCCACAAATGTAGGTCAATTTCTTCAAAATTTTACCTTTATCCCTAAGCCTATTATTTTAGCTAAATTCAGATAACTTGGATGGCTAGTAAGACATGCGATAGTAAAATATTATTTTTAGTTCAGTTAATAATCAAATATTTGAAATTAGTTAATTATTGCCTGCTGTGATAAAGGCCAAAATAAATTCTTCGTATAAGTCTCATTAGTCTATGCCAGAAAAAAAGGTACACTCTGTTTACCCTTAAAGGTAGTAGTCCTACCTCAATGGACTATATTATTGCCTTAACTTATAGACTACACCATAGTAGGGTGAGCTTGCTATCTTTCAAGGTAAACAAAGCGTACAACTATGTGATTGGCTTCCGTTGCAGCAGCCACTATATCGCCGTAATGGAAGCCTTTGTGTTGACATGATTACATAGATTTTTTTGGTACAAATTATTACACCTAAGAGATTTTTACTAACCTTAAAAAACTCCACAGCTAGTTCTTCCATTTCTTCTTTACTAAGAACATCAATTTCATCTTGATACATATGCACAATGGATGCACCACCATTAGGATAGGTTTCAATACGAATAAACCTTGAATATTTGAGCTGCTCAAGTCCTGACTGTGAATAAGGCAAAGGTCTTGGCAGAACATAATGTTTTGATTGAAAATCTAGCTTGGGTCCATTTAAACACATTCTTACATCTGATACACTCCCATTCAAATATTTTTGGATGGTCTTATCTCGCCGGCACTGTACACCAATGCTTGCACGTCGAACTTTTGAACGTCTGTAACACTTGGAACAATAATGTTTACTATCAGAGGAGGAGCTATGTGATCGATCTTTCCTTTCACGATTTTTATCATGAATACTACCATGTTTATGGAAAGAAGTTGATTCTTTACACATTTTTTTCCTTTCTGTTTTAAGATCAAAACCATTACCTTGAATATTATGATCTAATTTGTCCTTTTGAGATTTTTGGTTGGAACTCCTTCGTTCACTTCTTCTACATATTTTAGGAGGTTCATTAACAGCATCTGTATATGATGTATTTATTAAATCTTGGTCACTTACAACACACTTACTAGATGAAAATTTAACTTCTAATGACGATGCATTTTTTTCCAATCCAGTATGTTCAAGCAGTTTAGGAAAATAACCTGTTTGCTGTGTACAAGACACTAAATCTTTAAGATTATCTTTAGAGTCTATGTTTTCATTTACTTGATCTGTAATTTCGGTAGAAACTAAATCAGATGCTTCAGGTATTACTCCAGTTGCTTTTTCAATTGTATTGAAAAGAAGTATTT
Source organism: Timema californicum (assembly GCA_902141385.1). NCBI lineage: Eukaryota > Metazoa > Arthropoda > Insecta > Phasmatodea > Timematidae > Timema > Timema californicum. The sequence continues at coordinate 65,111 of CABFOW010001905.1, forward strand.
CTGGCTGTTCATTTAAAGATGAATTAATTGGCAATGGTGGAGTATAGCTTCTATCCAAAAAGTTTTTATCTTCAATATGTTCATTATTTACAAACACGTTTATATTTGAATTAAGTTTTGATAACGATCCTTCAGTTTCACAGGAATTATTATTTTTCCAAATCACTTGATTTTTAGAACATGACTTTGTTGTTTTTATGTCATAATTTGAAATATCTTTATCTGAAGAACAAAACTCAGGTAATATCAAACAAGGTGAGTAGGGTTGCTCATCCATCAATGGAGTACCTGGACTTCCCATGCTATGTTCTGTTTCATCCAGCTTGGAGTCTGGAAATGGAGGAGAGCAGCTATAAGAATCATTAATAAGAGGATATCCATCTTCATTTATATTTTTTACTTCAACCTTATCATCAAATGATGCAACAATACTAGGCCCATCACTATGGCCAGTATGCACAATCATCTTAACAGATTTTTCACCATCTTCAGAATATTCATCTGTTTCAATGGGTTTAAGGTGATACTGTTTTTCTCCTGCATTTACAACAACAGGAAGATTCTTACAGCCAATAACAGATAGAACATCAACCATCGAGATCTTCATATTTTTTATATGATCTTGAGTCTTGTATGGTGTATCCAATTCATTTGAGCAGTGTCTATGACATTTTTCAAATTTTCCATATTTTGAGCTATTTTTGGGGGATAAAGAAGACAGTAATTCATCCTTAGATGAAGGTTTACAACACAGTTTAACTTGAGATAAACTTTCATCAATTAGTTTTTCTTTTAAGGACGTTTTAGAGGATAATTCATATTCTGGGGATTTTTTTTTAGATAATTTAACTTTTGAGGTGAAGCTTTCACACATTTTAAAATTTGAGGTATCTATTTCAAGTAGTTCATCTTTTGAAGAGAGTTGTTTGGGCAGTTTATCTTTGAAGAAAAGTTGTTTAAGTGGATCATCCTTTGAGGAGAGTTGTTTGGGTAGTTCATCTTTTGAAGAGAGTTGTTTGGTTGGTTTGTCTTTTGAAGAGAGTTGTTTGGTTGGTTTGTCTTTTGAAGAGAGTTGTTTGGTTGGTTTGTCTTTTGAAGAGAGTTGTTTGGTTGGTTTGTCTTTTGAAGAGAGTTGTTTGGTTGGTTTGTCTTTTAAAGAGAGTTGTTCGGCTAAATCGACTTTTAAAGAGAGTTGTTCGGCTAATTCATCTTTAGAATAATAGAGCAGCTTGGGTAGTTCATCTTTTAATGAATATTGTTCGAGAAATTCATTTTTTGAGGTACGTTGTTCAGAAAGATTATCTTTAGAAGTAAGTCGTTTGGAAAATTCATTTTTAGAAAGGAGTCGTCCAGATAGTTCATCTTCAGAAGAGAGTAATTCAGATAGACTATTTTTTGAAGGGAGTTGTTCAGATAATACTTGTTTAGAAGGAGGTCCTTCATACAGTTCATCTTTAGAAGAAAGACTTTCAGCTAGTTTACCTTTTGTGGGAAATTGTTCAGGTAGTGGATCTTTTGAAAGCAATCGTTCAGACAATTCTTCTTTGGAGGTGAACGGTTCAGAATAAAGTTCAATTTTGGAGTTGAGTTGTTCAGAAAGTTCATCTTTGGAAGGGAGTTGTCCAGACGGTTCTTCTTTGGAAGTGAGTTGTCTAGACGGTTCTTCTTTGAAGGATTGATGTTTAGATTGTTCATTTACAGAGGGGAGTTGTTTAGATTTTTCATCTTTGGAGGAGAGTTGTTTAGATTGTTCATTTACAGAGGGGAGTCGTTTAGAATTTTCATCTTTGGAAGGGAGTCGTTTAGATCGCTCATCTTTTGAGCGGAGTTGTTTAATGTGTTCATCTTTGGAGGGGAATTGTTCAGATGGTGCAGCTTTTGAAGAGAGTTGTTCTGGTAGTTTGCCTTTAGAGGGAAGTTGTCTGAGTACTGCTCTTTTTGAGGAATATTGGCCTTGTAGGTCATATTTTACTGAAGACTGTCCAGGTAGTTTATCTTTAGAGGAAAGTTGACCTGGTAGTTTATCTTTAGAGGAGAGCCGTCCCGGTAGTTTATCTTTAGAAGAGAGTCGTCCTGGTAGTTTATCTTTAGAGGAGGGTCCATCAGGTAGTTTATATTTAGACACTTTATATTTGGAGGCTAAATGTTTGGTTACTTCACTTTTTAAGGGGATTTGTTTAGGTAGTTCACCTATTGAAGCGAATCGTATGGGTAATTCATCTTCAGAGAAATGTTGCTTGTTTAAATCATCTTCAGATAAATGTTGCTTGTTTAGTCCATCTTCAGAGCAATGTCGCTTGTTTAGTCCATCCTCAGAGCAAGGTCGCTTGAACAGTTCATCTTCAGAGGAATGTTGCTTGGGTAGTTCATCTTTAAAGGTGTGTTGTACAGGTGGTTCATACTTAGAAGAGAGCTGTACAGGTAGTTCATCTTTATAGGAGAGCTGTACAGGTAGTTCATTCTTAGAGGATAGTTGTATGGGTGGTTCATCTTTAGAGGATAGTTGTATGGGTAGTTCATTCTTAGAGGATAGTTGTATGGGTGGTTCATCTTTAGAGGATAGTTGTATGGGTAGTTCATCCTTGGAGGATAGTTGTATGAGTCGTTTATCTTTAGAGGATAGTTGTATGTGTACTTCATCTTTAAAGGAGAGACTTATAGGTAGTTCATCTTTAGAAGAGAGTTGTAGTCGTAGATCATCTTTAGAAGGAAGTTGCTCAAACAGTTCATTTTTTGGGGGAAGTTGTTCAGGAAATTCATCTTTTGAGGAGAATTGCATAAGTAGATTATCTTTTGAGAAAAGTTGTTCTGGTAATTCATTTTTTGCGGGAAGATGTTTGATAAGTTTATATTTCGCGGGGAGTCGTTCAGATAGTTCATCTTTCGGGGGGAGTCGTTCGGGTAGTTCATCTTTTGGTGAGGGTTGTTTGTGTAGTTCATCTTTTGGGGGGAGTTGTTTGGCTAGTTCTTCTTTTGGAAGGAATCGTTTAGGTAGTTCATCTTTTGGGGAGAACCGTTGGGGTATTTCATCTTTTGGGGAGAACCATTTGGGTATTTCATCTTTTGGGGGGACTAGTTTTGGCAGTTTATCTTTTGAGGAAACTCGTTTCGGTAGTTCATCTTTTAGGGAAAGTTGTTTAGGTGGTTTATCTTTTGGAGAAAGCTGTTCTAATAGTTCATTTTTGGGGGAAAGCGGTTGAGGTAGTTTGTCTTTTGCGGATAGCTGTTCAGGTAGTTCGTCTTTTGAAGATAGCTGTTCAGGTAGTTCGTCTTTTGATGATAGCTGTTCAGGTAGTTCATCTTTTGAAGATAACTGTTCAAGTAGTTCATCTTTTGATGATAGCTGTTTAGTTAGTTCATCTTTTGATGATAGCTGTTTAGGTAGTTCATCTTTTGAGGATAGCTGTTTAGGTAGTTCGTCTTTTGAGGATAGCTGTTTAGGTAGTTCGTCTTTTGAGGATAACTGATTAGATAGTTCATTTTTTGGGGATAGCTGTTTAGGTAGTTCGTCTTTTGAGGATAACTGATTAGATAGTTCATTTTTTGGGGATAGCTGTTTAGGTATTTCGTCTTTTAAGGATAGCTGATTAGGTAATTCGTCTTTTGAGGATAGTTGATTAGATAGTTTGTCTTTTGGGGATAGCTGTTTAGGTATTTCGTCTTTTGAGGATAGCTGTTTAGGTAGTTCGTCTTTTGGGGATAGCTGTTTAGGTATTTCGTCTTTTGAGGATAGCTGTTTAGGTAGTTCGTCTCTTGAGGATAGCTGTTTAGGTAGTTCATCTTTTAAGGATAGCTGTTTAGGTAGTTCGTCTTTTGAGGATAGCTGTTTAGGTAGTTCATCTTTTGAGGATAGCTGTTTAGGTAGTTCGTATTTTGAGGATAGCTGTTTAGGTAGTTCGTCTTTTGAGGATAGCTGTTTAAGTAGTTCATATTTTGAGGACAGCTGTTTAGGTAATTCATATTTTGAGGATAGCTGATAAGGTAGTTTATCTTTTGAGGATAGCTCTTTGGGCAGTTCATATTTTTGGAGTCTTTGTTTGGCTAGTTCATCTTTTGATGAGAGTTGTCTGTATAATTCTTCTTCTGAAAGGAATGACCATAGTAGTACCTCTTTCTGGAGATGTTTGGGCGATTCACTTTTTGAGGATAATCTTTTGGATAGTTTATCTTTTGAAGAAAGTGGTTTGGGTGGTTTGTTTTTTGAAGAAGGTTGTGTGGTTAGTTTGTTTTTTGAAGGAGGTTGTGTGGTTAGTTTATTTTTTGAAGAAGGTTGTTTGGTTTGTTTATTTTTTGAAGAAGGTTGTTTGGTTTGTTTATTTTTTGAGTAAGGTTGTTTGGGTAGTTTATTTTTTGAAGAAGGTTGTTTGGCTAGTTTATCTTTTGGAGAAAGTGTTTTGGGTTGTTTAGCTTTTGAAGAAAGTTGTTTGGAGAGTTTGTCTTTTGAGAAAGGTTGTTTGAGTTCATTTTTCAAGGGAATTTGTTCGGGTGGTTCATCTTCTAAAGAACGTTGTTGAGGTGGTTTATCTTGTGAAGAAAGTCGTTGAGGTGGTTTATCTTCTGAAGAAAGTTGTTGATGGGGTTTATCTTCATGTAGTTCATCTTTTGAGATAATTGGTTGAAGTGGTTTATCTTCAAGTAGTTCATCTTTTGAAATAAGTTGTTTAGGTAGTCCACCTTTTAATGAAAGTTGTTCTGGTAGTTCATCTTTTGAGAGGACTTGTTCTGGTAATTCATCTTTAGAGAGTTGTTCTGGTAGTTCATCTTTTGAGAGAACTTGCTCTGGTAGTTCATCTTTTGAGGTAGGTTGTTTAGGTAGATCATCTGGTGAGGGAGGTTGCTTAGGTAGTTCATCTTTAAAGAAAAATTGTTCAGGTAGTATATCTTTTGAGAAAAGTTGTTTAGGTAGTAGTTCATCTTTTGAGGAAAGTTGTTTAGGAAGTAGTTCATCTTTTGAGGAAAGTTGTTTAGGTAGTTTATATTTTGAGGAAAGTTTTTTAGGTAGTTCATCTTTTGATGGAAGTTGTTTGAATAGTTCCTCTTTTGAGAGCTGTTGTTCAGGTAGTTCATATTTTGAGGGAGGTTGACTGGGTAGTTCAACTTTCGGGGGAAGCTGATTAGGGAGTTTATATTTTGAGAAAAATCTTTCAGGTAAATCATATTTTGAATGAAGGTGTTCAGGTAGGTCATCCTTTGATGGGAGTGGTTCAGGAATTTTGTCTTTAGAGGGAAGTTGATCAGTTAGTTTATATTTAGAGAAAAGTTGCTCAGCTAGTTCATCTTTAGAGGGAAGTTGCTCAGTTAGTTCGATTTTTGAGGGAAAATGCTCAGTTAGGTCAATTCTTGAGGAAAGCTGCTCAGCTAGTTTAATTTTTGAGGAAAAATGTTCTAATATTACATCTTTTGAGAACATTTGTTCTAGAACTAATTCATTTTCTGGGGGAAGGTGCTTATGTGATTGGTCCTGTAAGGAAGATTGTTTGGAAAATTCATATTTATAGGGACCTCTACTGGGTATATAATGTTTTGAGGAAATTTTACTGTGTAATCCATATTTTGAAGAAAGTTTTGCTGGTAATTCATCTTTTATAGAAAGTATTTCTGGAAAGGTTTCCTTTGAAGAAAAATTTTCAAGTAGTTCTTTTTCTAATGTAAGTCTTTTAGTAAACTTCTTTTTTGTGAAAGATTTTTCAGGTGATTCTTCTTTTGAAGAAAGTCTTTCTGGTTTTCTATCTTTTAAGGAATGTTTTTCATGTAGGTCATCATTTGAGGTAAGCCTTTTAGGTAGTTTACTGTTTGAGGAAAGTCTTTCAGGTAGTTCACTGTTTGAGGAAAGTATTTCATGTAGTTCACTGTTTGAGGAAAGTATTTCAGGTAGTTCACAGTTTGAGGAAAGTCTTTCAGGTAGTTCACTGTTTGAGGAAAGTCTTTCAGGTAGTTCACTGTTTGAGGAAAGTCTTTCAGGTAGTTCACTGTTTGAGGGAAGTCTTTCATGCAGTTCACTGTTTGAGGAAAGTCTTTCGGGTAGTTCACTGTTTGAGGAAAGTTTAATTGGTAGATCATGCTTGTGATAACATATTTTGGTTAATTCATCATTAGATAAACATTCTTTAGGTCTATAATGAAGATCACTTTCAGGTATTTCAATTTTAGGCAAACACATGTCAGATCTGCTAACTAATGTTAAACCTTTTGTAGGCTTTTCCGATGAAGTCAAAAAGGTTTGGGTTGTTTGGTCCTGGTTGAAACATACTTTTATAGTTTCATTTTTTGTAGATAGTTCACTAGGTGTATAATTTTGAGTAAAACATTTCTTAAAAGTTTCACGATTTTCACCAAGTTTCTCATCTTCAGGAAAACCACTGTGATGCATTACAGCTTTAGTAATGCATTCTATATGTTTGCCAGAAATGTCATCAAAATTTTTATAATCAGTGATAAAACTTTCATGTTGTTCTTTTTCAGACAAACCTTTTTTAGGACTTTCGGTTTTAAAGAAATACTTTTCATTTTTATCATTTTCAGAAGAATTTCTTTCAAGATTTTCCCTTTCCAATATTTTTTTGTCAAGCTTCTCATCTTTAGAAAAAAGTATTCCAGTTGCTCTAGAGGGAATGTCAGAGTTTTTTGATGCAGCCTTAGAGTGAATATCAAATACACACGAAGTGGTTCGATCAACAAAATGATTATTGTTTTCATTTTCTTCACTCTCCGAATTGAATACTAAATAATTATTTGATGATAATACTGATGATGTTAAATAGGTAAGGTTAGTAGACAAATGTTCCTTTCCCTCTGATCTGTTTGGAAGGCCATTTTCCTGCTGTTGCATGTTGATTGCTTCCAGAGATTTTGGCACATGTTCAAACTGGGATGATTTTGTATTTGTATTGCAAATCTAGAAAAAAAAAAATAGAAACTGTATTATAAGATAAATAAGAGTTCCATCAACTGCATTATGAAGCTAGTAATAAAATAAGTCATGAGTAAATGAAATATATATAACATATAAAACACAAATATGCATCACACTCTTATGTAGCTAATATGGTTCTGCTTTGACCAAATATTATAATATAAGTGAAAACTAGCATATACATACATTTTCACTTGCCAATACAAATAATTTTATTTGACTTGAACTATAAACAAGCAATATTGAATTTATTAGTCACAAATAAGTTGAATTACAGGCTAATGCATAATTTTATTGTGTCAATGTGCTATGTGGAATTATAAATACAGATGAAAATACACTCTGGACATACGCATACCCTATGAGAGACCAAATGCAAACAATTGTTGAAAATGTTTAGTAATCTATTTATTTGAAAAACAAAACTAGTAATTGTTTATACAGAACACTAGTACACATTTTTAATGCACTTTTAATACCACAAATACCTGAGTTTAAGAAACTTTGTAATTTAATGGCTTATGTAGATGTTAAATAAAAAAATATATACATAGGAAGTTAAAAGATACCAGGTCTTATTTGAATGTATGAGAGTTTGAATTTAATGTCAAAATATTGACTGAAATACAGATATTACATATCATATCCAGATTTAATCTAAAATAAATGTTAGTGTGTTAAATTTAAATATATTAATTATATATTAAGTTATATTGAATATGTTGAAAATAAACTCAATTTAAATAAATATTTTTTATTGTTTTAATTACAACGAATGCCGAAAAAGAAGAAAGGCAAAATTAAAGCAAACATATTTTTTAAATTTTCTTAAGTATACACTTTTAAAATACATTAAATGATAATAGTTACAGTAGAGCCTGTTTATATCTCATATGACTATCAATTGGCATCCTAGCATACACTTTTAATTACATTGAATGATAATAGTTACAGTAGAGCCTGTTTATATCTCATGTAACTATCAATTGGCATCCATAGCATACACTTTTAAAATACATTGAATGATAATAGTTACAGTAGAGCCTGTTTATATCTCGTGTGACTATCAATTGGCATCCTAGCATAAAGTCGAAAGTGAAACATACTAAGATAATAAGATATTGTTTAATATAGTAATTTATAAGCTTTATAAAGGTGTACAAATGCCGTATAGCAAGCCATGCCCTTACCATCAAATCTATGGGGCTTCAAAATTACAATATATGCCAATAACCAAAAATCTGATAATCTATATTCATGTCTAGATTCAACCTATATTATTTTTTAAGGGGATAAAGGCATATTAAATAACATTAAATGCTATTAACCAGTACAATCAATTCAGATCCAACTATAATAATTTTGTTGGTAAAATTGAGAAGATAAGATAAACTTTTAAATAGGAACAGCCACATCTGTATTGTTCAAGTATCACAAAAGAACAAAAACAAACAAAAAACTATTATATAAGAGCATATTATTTTTTAAAGCATAAAACTGGCATATTTCCCAATTTCTATTAAATAAAATGCACAAAAAGTTTATTTTTTAAAGGGATGCAAAATGTTGACTCTATGCCTGCTATATCACAACTCTTTTCAGTGAATTAATTGTTTTACACTCTTTATTTTAGAGCCCCGTTTCATTTGAATAACAACATTTTGTTAGAGAAATAATATACACTATACTTATGCTACTCACTTTATTGCTTGTGCGAGGTCCCCTCTTATCCCCTTCAACTTATTTCTAAGAGAGACGTGTGATATATGGTCAGCCTAAAATCTTAGAGCGTCGTTTGCTATGGACTCTACAACTACTTTATTTACATGTGTATACCATCACTCACTCCCATTTCAAATAATAAGCTTGAGGTTAAATGAGGGTAGTAACATTTTAGTAAGGGAGGACAGTGAGGTTTTTACCCTCCTAGGGTTTTAGAACATTACCAATTTACCTCTAGAAACTATAATCAAAATACATATGAAGACGACGATTAGGGTAGAGTATTGAGAAATACTAGAGTGTTTGCCAGGAAACAGAGTGGGGGATCATTTTTGGGCTAAAAACTATTTTTTCCAGCTCAAATTGAGCTAAATCAAGGTAGGTCAAGGTCCATATCCCAGACGGGTGAACTATTCAAAACAAACCCATAATACCCTTCTGTCGCCACCCACTACTAATATTAGTGTATTTTCCTTAAGGGTGCCACATGGAGAGAGCATCGAGACGCGTTGCAGACGTTTAGAAATACCGCTTTATTTAAGAAGTGGTTGGATATTTTTAAATATGGTTTTCAACAAAAAGTTGGCAAAAGTTATCAACAGGTCCTAGCCAGTTTTAAAAATTAAATTTTAAGTTTAAATTTTTTGAAAGAATTTCTACGACACATTATGAAAAAAGTTGTACTTCTGAGATTAAAGTAATAAGCTAGAAAGCTAGATCTTGGGTTCCTCTATCAAATAAAGTCATATTTTGATAGGGTCACAGCAGTAAATTTTAAGAAAATGTGGGATTGTTTTATTGGGTTCTATTACTAAGCTATCAATAACATTATTTTTCACCTTCATTACGTAATATACATTAAATAAACGAGAGCTCTCTTTATCTTGTGATACACACTGTAGCGGATCTACATAAAATAACACCTATGGCAAGCACTGAAATTGCGTCCCTTTCCAAACACCTGACACCCATCTTTTAAACAACTTTACCACAATACCAGCTCATTAATCTTTTATTTAACACACTCTGGCAATACAAGAAGATTACCAATTATATTTATTGACGCAAATTGATTTATAATGTGATTAAAGTCTGTTGTTTCTGTTTCTTCTGTTTACACAATCAACAAATCAAGATCAAGCAATCTGCTTTGACACATAAAGGATCTCAAATACGAGAGTATTAGTTTCAGCTCTCACAGCTGGAGATGGTTAGCAGTATCTGAAATGCACTGTGAAGATTGGGGAAAATGCTCTCATCTCCATACTGAACAATACATTCTAAAAGCTCTTCAAGTCTTGATTTTCGTGTTGGCCCGTATTGATAAAAACATTCAACAATCAAAAATGTATTCGTACAGTTGCTGTCCATCAACATCACAGCCGCAGAATTTACCCAAATGTTCGCACAACTGCTTTAAATTCTTAATAGCAATCTTATAAAACAATCCCTTGACATCAATGAGACAAAGAATATCACTTCTTATTTCACTGGTTTCATTTTCATTGGGTCATGTCCTGAATAACTTGAAGTATCTTCTCAAGGTACTTTTTGTTTAACAGGCTTAACTGCTTCTGTCCTTGCACTCCAACTGGTTTTGGACTTCGACTTCACAACTACAGGCACAGAGTATTTCTGTTTTTCCCAGCACTGTGTTGAATGAAAAACTGAAAAGAAAGCTTTGATGTATTAAAAAACCGTGACTATCATTGTATCTTGCTTGAATGTAGGTACACCCAATGTAAAGAGAATAGATGAGTAGCGCCATTTGGAAGAATTTGATGTCATTGCTTATGTCTGCCACGATACGTCACCCAGTACACAGCAGTTAGTAATATGTCGTGCGGTCCATGTGTTTCGGGCGGTCCTTTCATTTATCTCAATGATTATTTATGGGTGACCTGGCGGTCTAGGGGTAAGGTGTCAGACTTCTGTGCTGGCGGCCGGGGTTCAATCCTCGGTCCCGGCACAGATTTATCTGATTACCAAACCCTTCCTTCACCTCTGACAAGACATCTTGTGAATGTGGGGAATGCCAGGCCTCCACCGTGGTTCGGATTCCACGTTAAACTGTAGGTCCTCCATTACATCTCACAATCACCCTACCATTACACATTAGCGTAAGTGCGTATAGCCCGAACAGGTAGTAAGACGCGGTGCTAATAATAATAATAATAATGATTATTTATTTATTGCCTGGTAGTGGTTTTTTCATCTATAGTTAGTTACTTTATTATGTTTACCACTCAAGTATATGTTTTAATATGCTAATATAAAATACAGCAGGGATGTTCTAGTTAATGAGTCAATAATAGTAACTATAATACTAAATATATGTATGAATGCTAACTATTTGTAGTTATATTGTTCTTAGCAAGCTGTTTATTATTTTATAATAGTTTTTCTTTTATATAATATAATTCATAGGATACAAGTCATTGCTGAATAATCAAACTTTTGGGCTTTTTTTAAATATATTTGTGTACATTAGGTACATAAGGCTACAAGTCATCGTTGAACAATCAAACTTTTAGGCTTTTTGCTAATTTACCTGCGCACATTTTTCAATTTTAATTACATGTGTTTCTAAACAGACATACAAAATGCCTAGCTTTGCTGTTGCACTCTGTGTAAATAATCAATGAAATTGCAGGGTACTAATATATTTTTTTACTCCTTTCTTAAGGATTCAGAAATTTTCCGTACATGAGAGTTCAAATAAAAAAGGAAAGACACAATTAATACAAATTTTGCTCAAATATGTTCCATTCATTATGCTGATAGTGACTTTGATATTTGTGGTCCTAATTTGAAAGTTAAGGCCTTGCCTACCCTCCCTGGCGGTGTGTTGAGCTTTCAGCTTTCAAAATAGATGGCGTTGCTAACGTTATACAAACTGGTGGATTCCAGCCATCCGGTTGGCAGCGGTAATCAGTAAAGGCCGCAAGCAAACTTTTCCTAGAACTGATAGAGATAAGAAGTGTAGTGCCGGACAGTAAAGTGTGTAGGCAACGGACAGTAAAGTGTGTAGGCAACAAGTTGGACTAAACGTGGGGTGATAAAACGTCAAGATACAATCACACTCTCAAGCAGAAAAATTAGCTTATCCATCCCAGCCAGCTAGACGCTTCTGTCTGGGGGTTCAAATCTCTGCTGAGGGTATTTTGGGGAGATCTTATTCAATCACTTCCTTCTACTCTCCCACGCAAATTTGGGTACATTTCCTTCATTAATTCTGCCTGTTTAGGTATTAACTAATTACATCAGTGGGTTAGGGATGAATATGTTTCAATTTAGAGGAAGTGTACCCACATTTGCGTGGACAGAGAGTAGGAAACTATTTAGGAAATATCACCCGATCATGATTGAGCCACGATCTTCCAGTCATCTGCAGACTAGTCTAATGTGAGAGTGATGCCTTAGACCATGTGGCCACCAAAGTTGGATATTACCAATCCTAATGTCTAAAAATAACTAAACGATTATAATAACATGACTTACCAAATCTTTAAAAATTACTTAAGCTACAGAGGTGGGAGGGAGCTTACGTGAGGCAGGGAGGATCTAAAATCATGTAACAAAGCCTTACGTAATTTAAGGATGGCTCCCTTGCAATAAAAACTATGGGCCATAGACACAAGGCCTAGCAGCCGGATCATGCTATTGAGCAGAGGAGAAACGAACTCAGGTCATTGCTTTATAACTCTCCTTTTTAAAAAGTCTTGAACTATTTTTTTTCAGATAAATACATGGGGAGGGTAGTGATAAATAATACTGTATACTTATTTATCAGAGAAAAAATTATTGAAGGTAAAATTAGAGATAACTTATTTTTGAAGATTTTGTCACTAACTATATAATAAATAACCTATTTGAGAGAGTATGTAGCTTACGATTTTGTCAAAATATTTAATTGAGTTTATTAGTAAGCAGGTAAAATAAAAAATAGCTAAAATGTAATGTGCTAAATTTGGCCACTGTGCTTTGATTAATTTTTAAACTTTAAAGGCTAAAGAAGCAATAAAATATTTAAAAAGCAGTTTCATTTCAAAGACTAGAACAATTTTGACTATAAATATATATCTTAATTTTATTGCTGATATCACCCCGTCATACTACCTGTTCATGTTATACGCATATATGATAATCTAATTGAGTAGTAATGAGGAAGGAAGCATTTGAGAGGTTATCTACCAGCATTTTTTTTTTGGGAGATGGGGAAACAATTTAGGAAAAACTACCCTCAGTAGACTCGACCAGGATTTGAACCCCAAGCGCTCCGCTATCAGCAGGCCAATTTAACACTGGAGTGACACATTAGACCACTCGGCCACTGAAGTGGGTATCTGTTATTCAATACGGTGTTTACAGTTTTCAAACATCTATAGGATTTACACAATTTTCCAGAAATAAATGTTTTTGGGAATAATTTTTCATCCTATTGGTAGATTTTAACTTGAGTAATATCTCCATGGTGTCAGCCTGCAAGCAGGCCATACCAATCGAGAGGCTACCATATGTTGGTGAAGATAGTGCCAACATTTTCGGGTTGATGGTGTCATGTGGTCAGCACAACGAACCCTCCAGCCTTCTATCTCAGTTTTCTAGACTGAAGCGCTACTTATTCATTCACGTAGCTCCTCATTTGTCCTCACAAGGTTGATTTTGGATCCGTTTCGGACCCACTGCTTCACAGGCAGAATTGGAAGCACTGGGGATCGAACCCGGGACTTCGGGACCTGAAGTCAGTAAATCTGACCACTATATCACAGAGGCTGTTGGGTATCAATTACTTACTTACTTTGTAGCATTGGGAACACAAAAGTTCATTAACTTTAATGGTTTTAAATATATTTTACTCATCAACGGCTCCATGTCGTGGTCAATATTCCTAAAGTGCTATGATTGATCACTGAGTGTGTAAATTAATCAGCTCTAGTAACTTTGCTAGTTCGATTTCCTGTAAAGTTGAAATTACTTAGTACTAGCGTGATACGAACTCGGCTAAGGCACAAGAGATTTTGAACATACTATAAGTGCGTTACAGAGTGTTAGTAACATTTACTTTCAGCTAAGAGCTTTTTTAGAAAAAGTACTTGAAACATCAGAATAATCGCTACATTGTTATATAGAAATATTTATTTGTATCTTAATTTTGATATTTCTACAATAAATAAAATAGTATTACTACTCATCCGTTGTACTTAAATTAGTAAATACAGATAACCTAAACACCAGTAATATGATACGATTAAACAAAACTTGCCCTTTATGACAAGCATTTAAATAATCAATTTTATCGTTGAGTTTCTTTGTGCGCCCTTTCTTCCATCGACCCATGCTTCACAAACTTGTTATTCACAAGAATATAAAATAATATTGTGTAAATACTTTTCCACCTCAAAATTTATATAATGCATTGGATCTTGTTCGAAAGCAAAAATAGTCACATTTTGTTAATTATATAAAATTAATCATCGTGCGTACTTATTGTTCGGGATTCGATACATTTATTCCGAAAATAGCGCACAAACTGTGAGAATGTAACAGATTCAAATTAAAAGTAATCACATTTAACAAGCTAATAAAATAAAATTAACATATTAACACTTTGAGTACAAAAAACTTCGTTCATTAATTTTTTGAAAAAGTAACTTATTCCAAAGTCAAATCCTAGACCGTAAAATAAATATAGTAGATAAAAACATACTGAGAACGTCTCCAAATTACATTTAGACCAAATTTTATTTAAAATAACTATGTTTGATATGAGCAGGAATGTTTATTTGTATTTATTACAATAGTGGATTAAAAATTCAATGTACAGTAGTTTTCTTATACTCTGAATATTAACACTTATTATTACAATGTGTACTTCTCAAGAATGAGAAAACCGTAAAGAATGTATGATGCATAAAGAATGTAGGATGCGAGTGAAGCACTTTACATGTTTTACTGCCTCAGGAAAATAAGGGCTAATGTCATAAAACTTTGTGTATGGAGAAGCATGTGGTTTTTTCTTTGAAAATAATGTATCACTAAAGTAATACTCTCATTGAAGTAAGTAGGGACCAACTATATTTATTCACACAGCAGTTAAGATTTTGTGATTATTTTAGTTACTTAATATATTAAGATGTTTATATTTAACTATGCAAATCTTCATAATTGGGCATTGGCCCTTCTTATCCCATTGCACATGGTATTAATGTTTCTTTAACTCAAGAAAGTCACAAAGATTAGCTTAACCCTCCACTGCCACCTGCATTCCGCTACAGCAGGTTAGCCAATGCTTGCAAAACGATACTAGCTGATAAATGAGTAATGAACATACTAACGGCACCTATTATCAACTAAGATAACTATTTATAAAAGAAAAAGTTGCATTTAAAACCACGTATATTTACTAAAGTGTCAACTTGCGAGTCGTTAGAGCTCAATATCGTCGTGATTATTGAAGCCAACCCAAATTTAAAAATATGTTTAAAAAGAAAAAGAAATTATTCATTAATTAATATGTTATAAGCAAACACTCTATATTAAATGTACAGAGAAAATAAATAAATCTATTAATAATTTTTGTTTTTCCATTTAAAATGCATTGCAATGGAAACATTTTAACGAAAATATTTCAATAACTATTTTTAGCATAGTTTGAAAATTCCATAAGAATTATGAAAGATGCCCAGATATGTTACTAAAATAAATTAAAAAAACAATGTTAAATTATTAGATTTTTTTTAAATTCCTTTTTGTTTATATCCATGCATTTATGGGTAGGCTCGGCCTTAACTAAAATGCCAAGAACTTAAAACAAAAGGAATGTTGCTAGGGTTAATACAATAGTTACAACACGTAAGTAATTTTGAACATTTTAATAGCTTTTTAAGTGTAATTTATTCAGTTTTTTTCATTTATTAGTGTGAATTTTAAACACGGATTAATATGTTTAATGTTCCCAAACGTGATATAATTTCTAATAATAATTATTTAGAAAGAACTTAATTTGTCTTTCATAAAGCTTTGTGAATGTTAAGCAATGTTCTCACGTGTCATTTTCAGTGATTCACTGAAGATTAATGCAAGATGAACATCAGAAAATTCATTTCATTAGACTGAATTATTATTTCACGCTTTAATTAAAAGTTAAAAGAAGTTATACTTTTATTAATTGTTAATTTATATTATTGAAAGATTAAAACAAAATGAACCGTTTGAACATGTACAATGATTAATGAATTCGTTTTTATTTAAATGTAAAAATGTATTTAGATATTCACAGACAATACATTGTGTTTTTATGAGATTTCTCAAAAATGGTATTTTGGCAAGATGAACAAACCGACCCCTTTTTGGACTGTTATAGACAATTTGAATGTCTGTGGAATATAAGTAGATATTTTTATAAAATATAACAGCACGTGGCACCATTTTAGTAAATTAAAAAGTAGTTGATTATTCTCAACATGATCATTATGATATATGACACATGTGAACAAATTCCTTTAATTTTTATTTTCATTAAAAATGAATCACTTGAAATTATTCATTGAAAGAAACACGTGAGAACATGACTTAAAGCGTTGGCTAGTGTATGGAGTGACATCACATGCTCAGGCAATCAGATGTCTTTCTCCAACTGGTGCTACCTTCTATTCTCTTTACATTGGGTACACCCACCAAGTTGAGCGAGTGATTGTCACAATTCACAAACATTGCCAGGCTGTTTTTTTCACTTATTCTTTGTTGAACACTACTTCTATGTTCAACCATGACAGCAGGGTTGTCATAACACAGGGTGGATACAAAACATATTTTAAAAAAATTCCCTGACTTTTCCAGGTTTTCCAGGCAACATTTTTCAATTTTCCCTGACTACTTTTTTCTAGTTTAAAAGGTGGATGATAACTTGTTTTAGTTATTATTGATCGCATATTAAAAAAAAGTTTGTATCTACTAAAAATAAACGGTTTTATCAAATATTTTAACAATCAGAATGTTATTTTATTTAGGTATTATTAACTTTTATTTTAATGTTTGGTTGCAAAATTAATGGGATATTTTAGACATATTTTTTAATTCCCTGACTTTTTCTTATTTTTAGTTAAATTCCCTGACATTTCCCTGTTTTCCCTGTCTGTAGCCACCATGTAACACTGTGACTGACACTCTTGTAAATCCATTTTGTTCGTCTTTTCTTTCTTTTCTGTTAAAATTTTAATTTTTTAATAAAAATCAAAGTGACCTTGAACGTCATAAAACAATAAATAGGATTATGCCGTTAATAACATTTTTTTAATATATTCTCAATTTTGGATATTATTTATTTATTGATAAGTAATTATAAATTGGGTAGTAAGACGATGTGCTAAAAATAAAATAAAACCTTGTTTAGTTTAATTATTATTTTACACTTAAAAATAAACAAAAAAAAAGTTTAAATATGCCCTTAGGACCTTTGCGCCCTAGAATTGCTCTGTCTAAATGGCCAAGTTCTGGCATGAGATCTAGTATGAGATCTTATATAGGCTATTTTAAGTATGAATCTCATGGATTTAGCTAGTTTTAACAAAAACAAATATTTAGCGTTCGATTTAGTAGTAAATAATATAACAACTAAAAATTATTTAAAATGAAAAAAATATTTGAAATAAAAAAGTAAAAGAAATTATGAATAAGTAAAGAGAAACTGATCAGTGACAAGCTCCGTTAAGTGGCACCCAGCCGCCCAAGGCACATGGCATACCCTAGCTAGATAATGGGTTTCCAAGCTGGGTGTCGCGTCACGCCTATAAAGACAAACAAAAACTTATAATGTATAGTGAAATGCAACATGCAAATTTTCAATATGTGTACTCGTACATTCATACAAGAGTTTCACCATTATAAACCAATTGTACACATGAGATTATGTACAGCAAAAATATGACTACTCTAATTCCTTATTGTTACATTTAAAGAATTCAATCTAGTAATGTCAATTATAATTTTCTTTTTAAAAATGCCTCCATATCAAATTTGGACTTTTTTAAAATTAAATATTGGGTACAAGGGCGTCGCACGGAAATTGTGACATTTGAAGGGCGGCATGGTCTCAAAATGTTTGGGAGCCCCTGCCCTAGATCCACCACTGGATATACGTGAAGTAAACATGATTTGAATTTGTTTGGTGATATATTGTTGAAATGTATTGAACATAATTTTACTAAACTTTTTTGTAGGTAGGCCTTTATGTGTGATAAACATGATTTGCTTTTATTTTGTGATATATGTGTATTGAACAACATTTTTCTAAACTTTGTGGTATACGTGTAGTGAACATGATTTTCCTTTATTTTGTGATTTAGGTCTACGTATAGTGAACAGACTTTTTCTAAGCTTTGCGGTAGACGTGTAGTTTTTCATACCAGACTGCAATTTGAAATCCAATGTTACCGTCATCAGCAGCTCATGACGATGATAGCACGAGAATTAAGCCTTAGACCAGTGTTTCCAAAATTGGGTGATACTGTCCTCCAGGGTTTTGGTTTTGTGAAATGGTAAATAATTGCAAAGAAGTTGTACGGCAGCGTTTAAGTTTTTACTGATATTGTAGGAATAATTTTATGCTAATAAATACAGGCAATAGAATCTTTAACAAAAGGATCTTAAATTAAATAATGTAATTATGTTCTATGATTTTGACAATACAATCAATTCTTTATGCTTATAACCATTTAATATAAGTTATGTTTAACGTGTTTTTAATTCATATGAATTATAAATTATTCCACCTAAAAAGTGCATTTATTTTGTGATCATGTTTTTTTCAAATGAGGAAATATTTACCAGTTGGAAAGATGGTATTTCTGCAAGATTATTATCATTGTTTTCAGAATACATATTACATTTAATTTGGGGGTGAGGGCTGTAGCAGCATCAAATTCTCAGAACGGGGGGG